>SNQJ01S0108772.1:42441-54504 GCA_010110895.2 Picea sitchensis
TGGCATGTTGGCCAAGTATCACTTTTGAACCTTGATTTTGAGGTGGTTCTGCTAGACAATATTTCTTCTGTTGTATCTCCCAATTTTTGGCCCTTCTGGGTATGAAACTTTCTCTTATGTATTTCTCTGATATTTCTTCTTTGTAATGCCATAGTTCTGATCAAAATTGGATGTGCCAAGTGGAATTTATGGTAACTTCCCCACAACTTGCCGATTTTTGGCCTTTCCAAGAGATCTCACTTGTATAGTGTGCCCCGCAAAAAATAATTGATATAAAATTCTGAAACTCGCACCCAAAATACTACAGACTGTCCATGATCCAATGCAACCAACCCCACACAATTTGGATACTCTAGGAAGAAGTTATGAATTTTTTACCTTGAACACCTTCTTGAGACTAGTCAATAGGACTAGTCAGATACCCTATCTTACACAAGGTGTATCTACAAATTTAAGATGACCCAGACGCTGAAATTTTTACCACAGATACATTACTAATTTTTGTAAATGACCTCCATATTTCAGGGTCTGAAACATTACAGAAACTTTTTTATAGTGAAAATTCCGCAATGACGTATTTCAGGATGATTCCAGAACCCTATCTTGTATAGGTTGTATCTTCGTACGTATAAGGCCTCAGGAGCTGAATTGTGAACCCAACGTACCTTGATCTGTCTTCTAATTGTCCTCCAAGACGTTCCTTCTGAAACATTGTAGAAAAAAATTTATAGCGAAAATGCCACGAAAATGTAGCAGCGAAACCCCAAGACCTTGAGCTCTGATACCATATGTTAAGAACCAAACATCAATATAGCATAGAAAACCCTCAGGAAAAGTACTCAACGCCTTGAAAAAGAGATAATTTCAAATAATAAGCCTCTTCGAGGGGGCAACCTCCTTTTACCCCACTTAAATGTTCAAGTACAAGATGATTCAAAATGAAAATGTCTCCTTGGTATATATAGAAAACTAGGAGGTATAATTACAACTAATGGCCTAAATCTGACATAAATAAAATAACATTACTAATCTAATATGACCCAATTAAGGGGTAATGAGCCAATATTAGGGCTTAACAGAATACCTCTCTTCAAAGCTATTAAATATTTGCCAATCTACTCAAAATTCATTAGGTAATTATGTCCACGGAGATATGGTAGAAAAATGAAATATCCCCAGATAGTACATGTGATTGGAAAATCGATAGACTTAATGCTCAATGGGGTTTCCCTAGCCAAGTATTCAGAACTTGGTAGTCTCATAGTCGATGTTCAATCCAATGATAACACCATCCCTAATATCTTAATTGACCTAGGGGTCGTCATCAACGCCATGACTCGAGAAACCATGAGAACCTTAGTGTTGATARGACTTAGGAAGACCCCAATGGTATTGTAGCTGTCAAAACGATCCACTRTAAAATTAGAGGTTATCCTATAATATGTACTGATCTCAGTGGAATCTTAGGAGTACCCCATTGATTTTTTGGTCCTCGAACCCAATAATTCCTTAGGTGGCTACCCCTTGATTCTAGGATAACCATGGCTGGAAATCGAAAACACCTATATAGGTTGTAGATATGGGAGCATGATAATTTCTCATGGAAGTTAAACAAATAAATTCTCTTTGTATCCCATAACCAATCCCAATATCGACCCAGAAGCACCCATTTGGGTGGATGGTGGAGATGATGAATATGAGGAGGTTTCCTAACAAGTATTTTCAATAGAAAAATACCTTGTTGTCATAGAGAACATAGAAGATGGTGAGATCAATGATTTCATATCTTATGCCTCATCATAGTCTCGACATGACCTTAATCATATCTTGAGCATACCTGCTCAATAAAACCTTTCCATGTCTGATGCACGACTAATACCATAAGAGAAACCCACTACTAAAATCCTTAATTCCCTAACCAAACTTGTAGAGATTAGCCCAATAAATTTTTTGAACATTAACCAGGGGCTATTTGAATCACAAAAGAAACAACTCATTGAGATCCTAAGAAAGTACAACAATACTTTCACCTCGAAATATATATATATATATATATATATGAATAGAATCCTCCCAGAATTGTATACAAACCATATATACATAAAAGAACAATCTACACCCATTCACCAACAACAATTCAGGATGAACCCAACATTGAAGGATCCAAGATGAAACCAATGGATAGAAAAAAAGAATTAAGAGCTCAGAGAGTTGATGAATCTACCAATGAAGATGATGATGAATACACATCAAAGAAGGAATTATTCTAAGAAATCCATCTTAGAGACTCCCAGGTAACATGAATATTAGACAGGGTGAGTCTATGTGATAGTTGTGATAGACCAAAGAACCATCCTTCGAGCATCTTACGGAGTTTGAATAGACAAATCCAGAGAAGTAAGTTAGCAGAAGTACAATCAGTTGTAGTAGTGAATACTTCATGATAGTATAGTGATAAATGGGTCAACATTATGGAAAGTGTGCAGTAGAGTCTTGGAAAGTATGGACAGAGTTGGATTCATAATAACACTTAGCAGGTTTGGACAAATATATGACAGTGGAAGAGATCATGGATTCATATATTGGTTCAGAGAGTAGTTCAAAGACAAAGGAACATTATCATAATGAATGATAATTACACAAGACATGGCTCGAACAATGATAATGGATTCAAAAATTGACAGATATTTTTTGGACACATGTAGTGCATACAATATTTCACATTCAAAATAGAGTAATGCTCAAAAACAACAATGACAAAACTTCCTACGAGCTATGGAAAGGAATACCAACAATTGTGAAGTACTTTAGATTTTTTGGAAGAAAATACTACATCAAAACAGAAGATGGTAGAATGGGAAAGTTTGACTCTCATGTGAACAAAGGAGTACTTGTTGGTTACTCAAGTACAAGGAAATCATGCAAGTGTTACAATCTGAGTTTGAACAAAGTTGTGGAAAACATCAATGTAGAGATTGATGAAACAGGCGGACAAGAATTAAAGGAAGAAGAAAATGAATCGATGGAACAACTTTACGAAGAAGAAGCAGAACATGAATAAGAAGTCTACATTGAATAACCAGAAGGATTTTAGTTGTCAGAGAACACAAATTACATGTGCAAATTGAAGACGACCCTGTATGCTCTAAAACAGGATCCTAGAGCATGGTACTCTAGACTGGATAAATATCTACAACAGGCAGGGTTCAGAAAAGGAAGTGAAGACAACAACCTCTACATCAAAGTAACTCAATATAGTATTTTATTAATTGAAGTTTATGTTGATGATATTATTTTTGGAATCAATGATGACAGGTTAAGCCAGAAATGTTCAAAGGATATGCATAATGAATTTGAAATGTCATTACTTCGAGAATTATCATTCTTTATGGGTCTTCAGATACGTCAAAGAAACCAATGAATTTGTATTTCTCAAACTAAGTATATCAGAGAAATGCTAAAGAGGTTTGAAACAGAAGATTGCAAACCAGTTACCACTCCTATGCAAACAAGTTGCAAGTTGAGCAAAGATGTTGATTCAAAATCTACAGACCAGAGGAAATACAGGTCAATGATTGGTATCTTACTATATGTGAAATCATGATGTAGGAGCATCGCTCCCAAGCCGACCATGCGCCAGCCAGCCAACCCACTTAGCGCACGCATTCAATGAGGAAGAGAGGCACAACCCTCTCATATTCAAATTTTGAATTTGTAGCAAGCACATTTAATGTTTGTAAGGATGTTAGAGCCAAAAGGTCATGCCTATATGTAGGCTTTAGATGTAGATAGCCTTTAATGGTTTTAAGGCTGAATCTAGCTCCGATCTCGACTAGACAGTCATTTTAATTGTGAATTCAATGTAATTGAATGAGAGTAGGTGAGATGGAGGGAAGAGCTCGAAGAGCCCCATCATGTAAAAGATATTTTGGATCTCTTTTGAAGGAGAGAGTAGCGTAGAGATATAGGAGAGCTCTGTGAGAGTCGAGTGGAGTAGAAGGAGCCGAGACTCTGTCAAAGTCTGAGCTCAAGAACACCTTGTAAAGGAGGAATTTCATATTAATATAAAGAGCATATTTCATGCATGAGTTTCTATGTGTCTTTATGTGTAATGAATGTCTTTACGTGTGTTCATTATATGTTGTAGATGTATGATTAGGTATGCATTTGCAGGGACAGATAGGTTCTGCTATTTGTTGGGGTCTTTGATTTTAGGTTTGGGGATCTTTGAGGCTTCATGCCAAGAGGGCGTGACATAACACTGTGGGTTTTGAAAGCTAGTGCATAGAGTGCACTTTCAATTCTGCAGAATCTGGACAGAGACGTGCCAGGAGGGTGCACCATCCGAAGTCTTAAACTCAGGGAGAAACCTCAAGGTTGTTGAATACCTCGGAGGTAAGACTGTGTAGAGAAGAACACAGTAGAAGACATAATCACTGCAGGATTATGGAAGAACTCTGCCAGGAGGGCATTGAGCAGGTGCTAGAGTGCACAACAGAACTTTGGTTTGAGTTCATTAAGGGAAACAAAATAATTGTGGGATTCTGTGAGGAAGAACTCTGCCAGGAGGGCATTGAGTGGATGTGCAGATAGAATACAGGAAAGAACTCTTTTGAGTTCTGGAACAAAGAATAGTCCAGGAAAGGATCTTCACAGGGTTGTTGAACACCCTGCAGACTCAGCAAGGAGTTGCTTGAGAAAGAGACATGCCAAGAGGGCGTCTGATTCTCCATATGAGGGAGAAGGAAAAAAGGTGAAGTCCCATAGAGGTCTGAGCAGTAGACAAGCTTAAGAAAGATAACACCTTCATGCGTGCAGAGACTCTGCAAGGAGTGTAGGAGTCGGGAATCCTTTCATGGGTTTAGGGCAAGTGAAGTCCAGGAGGGACAGAGACCTGCAAGGAGCACAGAGGTCGAAGAATCCTTCGAGGATTAAAAAAGAGTAGAGCTCAGGAGGGAGAGTGATTTCATGCACAGGCCATAGCTGAGAGGTTGCAGAGGTCGAAAGGAGACCCTTTGGAGGGTTTGACTCTGAGGAAGCTCAGGAGGGAAAGCGTTTTCAAAGAACATGGATAGAAATCGAAGTCACAAGCTTCACAGTAGATAAAGGCTGAGGCCTTTGATACTTTTGAAATCTTCCAAGGATCTGGAAGAAACAGGAGTGCACAGGAGTGAAGCACAACTACCGTCAGATCAGGCCGAGGATAAGATCTGGGGCGTTGAAGTTTCATGTCTAGGAAGTAGCAGGAGAGCGCAGTGGAAAGGAGTAGATCTGGGCCATTAGATCTAGCTCATACAACCGATAGCCATTGGATCTGTCGAAAGGAGCATGAGGTTTAAATCCTTGCAAACAGAGGAGAGGACCCGAAAAAGTCCCAAATCGGTAGATGTATCGGGATTTCGGGTTTCAGAATTTCGGAGGTTCCGAGGACAAGAGACCGGGAGACAAGAGGTCACGAGTTGTGAAATCCTGAAGGGGTTGGGAGAGTCCATCCAAAGGACACATGTCGCAAGATCCTCACATTTTGGGGATTCATACATTGAAGAGCTTAACGCAAAGGAGTCTTTTGGCTTCATGACTTGCGAAGTCCCGAAGTGATCAGGACCATCCATCTGTGGAGGACACGTGGTGAAGATCGGGGAACTACTGGGTAATCAAACACTGGGAGTTTGAAATACCAAAGAATAGTGTTGTTGGTGTCACATAGTCTTGAAGACCGAAAGAATCGGGACCATTCAAGCAAGAGGACATGTGGAAGCGATAAAGGCAACAGGGGAAATCCCCGAAAGGAACATTTCGGTATTTTGATACTTTGGATACCGGGAGCTCGAAGGAGCAGAGAAATTGCAATGGGGTCACGAAATCCCGAAACAAAAAACCTCAAAACACTGAAGGAACAGGAAGGACACATGGCAGCAGTCCAAGGACATCGGTATTTCGGATACCGGAAAGTCCAAGGAGCAAGGACCAATAGTCTTGCATCGGGAAAGCCCGAAATGCGAAATCCCAAAGGTGTTGAAAGGACGCGATAGAAGGCCGACATTTCAACATATCGAAGATCGGGAATTCGAAACTCCTGGAGATAAGGAATCCAGGCTTTCAGTGATGAAAACCCTGAAGTAGCGAACTGCGACATAGAGGAGAGTGAGGCTGCGGTCGCACCGGGTATTGGGATTTCAGAAGTCAGCAATTCTGGGATTTCGCTACAGAGAGCCAAGCACTTCGGCAATTGAAACTCTAAAATCATGAAACGCGAAGAGTTGGGAAAAGTAATCCTTGAGAGGAGAACATCGGGGAGCGACATTTCAAGATACTGGGATTCGGGATTTCAGGAATCCCGAAGACTAAGGGTCGGGGCTCATGGAGTTGAAAGTTCTGAAGAAGATTGTGGTCATATGAAGAGTTGTCACATGGCCCAAAGATATGGCCCAGGGGTCTAATCATTGTTGAGTGCCATTTTGGCATTTCGGTATTTCAGATATCGAAGGATCGAGAAGGCATAGGCTCTCGACATCAGGACTCAAGAAGTCCTGAAACCCGAAATTACTTTTCGGGAAAATATCGAAGGTCATATTCGGTGACCGTGTGAAGGAGAAGCTCGCACCTGATGCATGTTCACGTAGGCAGGGTTTCACAAGGACCTGTGGATCAGGTTCGTGAGGTATTAGGTAAGACCGAAGAACCATTTCATTTCTATGGATCTGAAGGATAGAACGATCCTAAGACCGAGAGGTCGTGTTGAACCGGCCGAGGCAGGGGCTGCTGCACAAATTGTGGTATCAGAGCATAAAATCTATTTGTATATTTCAGGTAAAGGAGGCAAGAGGAAAAAGAATACTCTGATATACAACAAAGTGGTATCAGAGGCAGCTTGCAAAAATAGGCAAAGGAAGACAGAGTGTTGAAGATGCTCTGTGGTGATTGTTGGAGGTAGGCAGCAGTCAAAGGAACCAGTCAGGAGGACTATAAAGGAAGGCTGGAAGCACTCAGGGTTGTTGAGTGATAGTAGATCTGTCAGGAGGGCAGATAGACAACAGGCATAATGGCTACTGAAGGTCATGCACATGGTGGGAAGAAGAACCTCCAGCAGCAGGAGAACGTTGTAAGGGATAAAGAACTTTCCAAGATCAGGGCAATGATGGATGAGCTTGTGTTGCGGGTGCAACAGGATACAAAGTCGAGATGGGTGTATGAATGGCCCATGAAGATGAAGGTAAAATGGCCAGTCAGGGAATTGGTGGCCAAAAGACAGCAGAGGTTGTTAAGGAGATGGTTGAGGCATGCTGGAATCCTCAGGAAAGATGAAGAGAAGATGGTTCATGTATGTGAGCCAGAAGCTGGGAGAAATCTCAGTGATGAGGATGAAATGAGATCACCGGAATATCTCAGAGACTGCGAAGCAGGCAAAACAAAAATTCCCAATTGCCAAGAGGGCAATGAGATGAGATCACTGTGGGATCTCATAGACTGTCAAGAGGATAGCCAGGGAATTTCATATTGCCAAGAGGGAAAGAGATGAGGTCGTTGTGGGATATCATAGACTGCCAAGAGGGCAGGATCAAAAATTCAAATTGTCAGGTGGGTAATAAGATGAGATCCGAGGATCTCATAGACTGCCAAGAGGGCAGAAGAGAAATCCCATACTTCCAGGAAGGCAAGGGAGAGCATATGAACTTAGAGATGAGTTCATATCAGCAAGGACAACTAATAGAGAACGGGGATCAGAGAAATCTTCTGATAATTGGAGGAATTTGAATATTCCTGCCACATTGCCCAAGGGAGGCAAAAGTTTGTGATGCCAGTGAAGAAGCAATAGTAGACCAACAACTAGCAGATACTGTCAAAGAAAAAGAAGCATTGGAGAAGATGTTAGAGGCAGCCCAAGTAGAGGAAGAAGATGATCATTCTGAGGACTGGCTCAATATTTTCAGCCAGGAAGCTGAACAAACTGCAGCATTGAAGCTTGCAGAAATAGAAGAAGAAGAGGTAGAAAACATGGGCTTTTTTTATCTATGGGAATAGATTGAAACCCTAGAGAGAATGGTAGAGGTGTAGAGCATGCACATCCAATAGACGAGGTTGGAAACTGATGGAGAATATTTCCAGGCTGAGGAGCAACTGGAAGAAGCTAGAGACATACCAGCAAGAGAGATGGAAGTAGCAGCATTGTTAGATGAAGAGGCTGGACAACAGATCAGTCAAGAGAAGACTGTAGATAAGACTGCAATAGAGTGGACACTTAGTGCCACAGAGGATGGAGAGGATATCATGGGAGATCATGGTGATCTTCCCATCTGCAGAAATAAATTGCAGGAGAGGAGACTGCATGAACAGAGCCAACCAGGACAATAGTTGGACGAAGTGATCAAACAGATCAGGAAGATGATGTTGAAGTCATCACAAGAGACTGTCATAGATGAGAAGTTGAACAGAAGGGAGACAGCAGCAGCGTCAAGGCAATAGTAGCAACAACAACAAAGAGATGGAGTAGGGAGACAACTCCAAAGAGTTGTTTGGGATCCAGGAGGATTTCAACAACTAGGGTGGAGAGCTCATGAGTAGGAGCTCATGAATTTTCCCAGCAATGGAGTATGATGCAGGAGCATCTCTCCCAAGAAAACCATGCACCAGCCAGCCAGCCCACTCAGCACATGCATTCAATGAGGAAGAGAGGCGCAGCCCTCTCATATTCAAATTTTGAATTTGAAGCAAGCACATTTAATGTTTGTAAGGTTGTTAGAGCCAAAAGGTTGTTCCTATATGCAGGCTTTAGATGTAGATAGCCTTTGATGGTTGTAAGGCTGAATCTAGCTCTGATCTGANCCCTCTCATATTCAAATTTTGAATTTGAAGCAAGCACATTTAATGTTTGTAAGGTTGTTAGAGCCAAAAGGTTGTTCCTATATGCAGGCTTTAGATGTAGATAGCCTTTGATGGTTGTAAGGCTGAATCTAGCTCTGATCTGAACTAGACAACCATTTTAATTGTGAATTCAATGTAATTGAATGAGAGTATGTGAGATGGAGGGAAGAGCTCAAAGATCCCCCTCATGTAAAAGATATTTTGGATCTCTTTTGAAGGAGAGAGTAGCGTAGAGATATAGGAGAGATCTGTGAGAGTCGAGTGGAATAGAAGGAGTCGATACTCTGTCAAAGTCTGATCTCAGGAACACCTTGTAAAGGAGGCATTTCATATTAATATAAAGAGCAGATTTCCTGCATGAGTTTATGTGTGTCTTTATGTGTGATGAATGTCTTTACGTGTGTTCATTATATGTTGTAGATGTATGATTAGGTATGAATTTGCAGGGACATATAGGTTCTTCTATCTGTTGGGGTCTTTGATTTCAGGTTTGGGGATCTTTGAGGCTTCATGCCAAGAGGGCGTGACAGAACACTGAGGGTTCTGAAAGATAGTGCATAGAGTGCACTTCCAATTCTGCGAAATTTGGACAAAGACGTGCTAGGAGGGTGCACCAGCCGAAGTCTTAAACTCAAGGATAAACCTCAAGGTTGTTGAATACCTCAGAGGTAAGACTGTGTAGAGAAGAACAGAGAAGAAAACAGAATCACTGCGAGATTCTAGAAGAACTTTTCCAGGAGGGAATTGAGTAGGTGCTAGAGTGCAAAATAGAACTATGGTTTGAGTTCATTAAGGGAAACATAATCACTGTGGGATTCTGTGAGGAAGAACTCTGCTAGGAGGACATTGAGTAGATGTGCAAATAGAATATAGGAAAGAACTCTTTTGATTTCTGGAACAAAGAAGAGTCCAGGAAAGGATCTTCATAGGGTTGTTGAACACCCTACAGACTCAGCAAGGAGTTGCTTGAGCAAGATACATGCCAAGAGGGCATTAGATTCTCCATCTGAGGGAGAAGGAAAAAAGGTGAAGTCCCTTAGAGCTCTGAGCAGCAGACAAGCTCAGGAAAGATAGCACCTTCATGCGTGCAGAGACTCTACAAGGAGTGTAGGAGTCGGGAATCCTTTCATGGGTTCAGGGCAAGTGAAGTCCAAGAGGGACCGAGACCTGCAAGGATCACAGAGGTCAAAGAATCCTTCGAGGATTCAAAGAGAATAGAGCTCAAGAGGGAGAGTGTTTTCATGCACAGGCCATAGCTGAGAGGTTGCAAAGGCCGAAAGGAGACCCTTTGGATGGTTTGAGTCTGAGGAAGCTTAGGAGGGAAAGCATTTTCAAAGAATGTGGATAGAAATCGAAGTCACAAGCTTCATAGCAGATAAAGGCCGACGCCTTTGATACTTTGGAAATATTCTAAGGATCTGGAAGAAACAGGGGCGCACAGGAGTGAAGAACAACTACCATCGGATCAGGCTGAGGATAAGATCTAGACCGTTGAAGTTTCACGCCCAGGAAGCAGCAGGAGAGCGCAGTGGAAAGGAGTAGATCTGGGCTGTCAGATCTAGCTCATACAGTCGATAGCCATTGGATCTTTCGGAAGGAGCACGAGGTTTAAATCCTCACAAACAGAGGAGAGGACCCGAAAAAGTCCCGAATCGGTAGAGGTATCGGGATTTTAGGTTTCGGAGGTTCCGAGGACAGGAGACTGGGAGACAAGAGGTCACGAGTTGTGAAATCCCGAAGGGGTCAGGAGCGTCCATCCAAAGGACACGTGTCGCGAGATCCTCACATTTCAGGGATTCAGACATTGAATATCTGAATGCAGAGGAGTCTTTTGGCTTCGCGACTTGCGAAGTCCCAAAGCGAACAGGACCGTCCATCTGGGGAGGACACGTGGCAAAGATCGGGTAACTACCAGGTAATCAAACATCGGGAGTTAGGAAGACCAGAGAATAGTGTCATTGGGGTCACAGAGTCTCGAAGACTGAAATAATCAAGACCGTCCAAGCAGGAGGACACGTGGAAGTGATCAAGGCAACGGGGGAAATCCCCGAAAGGAACATTTCGGTATTTCGGTACTTTGGATACCTGGAGCTCGAAGGAGCAGAGGAATTGCAATGGGGTCGCGAAATCTCGAAACGCGAAACCCTGAAACACTGAAGGAACAGGAAGGACAAGTGGCAGCAGTCTGAGGACATCGATATTTCGGATACCGGAAAGTCCAAGGAGAAAGGACCAATAGTATTGCATCGGGAAAGCCCGAAATGTGAAATCTTGAAGGTGTTGAAAGGACACGATAGAAGGCCGACATTTCAGCATATCAGAGATCGGGAATTCGAAACTCCTGGAGACAAGGAATCCAGGATTTTGGGGATGAAAACCCCGAAGTCGCGAACTACGACATAGAGGAGAGTGAGGTTGCGTTTGCACTGGGTATCGAGATTTTGAAAGTCGGCAATTCGAGGATTCCGCTATAGAGAGCCAAGCACTTCGGCAATTGAAACTCCAAAATCGTGAAACATGAAGAGCCAGGAAAAGTAATCCTTGAGAGGAGAACGTCGGGGAGTAACATTTCAGGATACTGGGATTCAGTATTTTGGGAATCTCGAAGACTAAGGGTCGGGGCTCACGGAGTTCAAAGTTTCGAAGAAGACTGCGGTCATATGAAGAGTGGTCACATGGACCAAAGATATGGCCCATGGGGCTAATCATTATTGAGTTCCATTTAATCATTTCATCATTTCAGAGATCAAAGGATCAAGAAGGCAGAGGCTCTCGACATCAGGACTCAGGAAGTCCCGAAACCCGAAATTACTTTTTGGGAAAAGATCGAAGGTCATATTTGATGACCATGTGAAGGAGAAGCTCATGCCTGATGCATGTTCATGCAGGTGGGGTTTCACAAAGACCTATGGATTGGGTTAGTGAGGTCTTAGGTTAGACCGAAGAACCATTTCGGTTCTGCAGATCCGAAGGATAGAACGATCCTAAGACCAGGAGGTCGTGGAGAACCTGCCGAGGTAGGGGGTGTTGCACCACATCATCTAGACTAGATGTAATGCAGGCAGTTGGACAGGTGGCATGATTTCAAGAACCATCAAACATGTCATAGCAGTGAAGAGGATTTTCAGATATCTCAATGAAACATAAGAGTTTAGATTATGGTATCCAAAAGTAAAATATCTATCACTTATTGCCTACACA
>SNQJ01S0108774.1:0-14487 GCA_010110895.2 Picea sitchensis
ATATGTTTAGATTTTTTATTATCTTATATAAATTATATAAGCGATATTATGATGACTATATAAAGACAATTAGATATCCATATTGGTCTCATTATATGAGAACTTTGGTTTTAATTAGAATCTATCTCAAACTCTATGGATATATGGTTTATTTCACTTGTTGGTCTCGTTTGCCCGGTGGAGGCCAACAATATTATATGGTGGATTTTGTATAATTTCTCGTTATTGTGATAAATATAATTAAAACTGTTTGTTGAAAAAAAAAATATAAAAAGGATGAATAAACAAAATGGTAGAAAACCAACTGTTCTACATTCAATAAAAATTAATAAAATGTTTTTTAAAACAAAATTTAATTAAAAAATAATTTAATCCTCCAAACATTGAGAATAATGCTTCTACTATCCACCTCAAAGTAAAAATATTCAAAATGATGCTGTTAGCTAATATTTAAATAAATGAAACGTAATTAATTAAGTAAAATAACAATAATCGACCTACAAAGTTTACAATATTTTTTTAAATAATTTAAAAAGTAAATTCCAGTACAAAGTCTTTGTGCATACTGATAAGATAGTCTGCCTTTCAAACATAAACATTTGATGGAGTGGAAAACTAAAAGCATGCTTACGTTTAATCCAACGTTTAATATAGTAAATACTAACCCATAATCAAATTTAATATACAACAAGTATTTAAAAAACCCACAAGCTGCAACTTTTTATCCCTTGGCTTCTTATGGTGACGTCCATAGTAGTTAAGGAGTGACTGAAATTGGGCATTACTGTTTGGTTTGGCCTGATAATAAGTGGATCATGAACTAAGCAAAAGGATGTTGCAGTCCAAAAAGCAGTTTTCCCTGTAATTTCTCGGATCTTTCGTAGTCCACCAGAAGGCCCATGAAATAGAGAGGCCGAGTTCTTCCAGAGATATACGAAGGCAGGCCAGCCCAGAAAGCAACATTTGAGTGAGGATCGTGTTGTTTTTCTGTTTAGGGTTCGGGGTTTTCTGGTTTCATTTGATGAAAATGGAGTTCTGGTCGAATTTGGGATCGATTATGGCGACAATGATATTCTTACGGGCCATAGTCAATGACTACCTTGCCCCAGAATTCTATGATTTGTTAAAACACTCGCTGCGCAAGCTCGTATGTATGGTGTCTTCTTACATCTCGGTTGTTATAGAGGAAAACGATGGCATGAAGGTGAGCGAAGTGTATGAGGCAGTGCAGACTTATCTGAGCGCGAGGTCGTATGCGGGTGCCAAGAGATTAAAACTGAACAAGAGCAAGAACAGAAAAGAGTTTACTTTCACCATGGATAGCAACGAGGAGATTGCAGACGAATTCGAGGGAATCAAAGTGTGGTGGGTTTTCCACAGCAAATCGCTCAAACGGCTCGTCATGTTCTCCTGGAATTCCGCCTCCGATGAGAAACGATATTACGAGCTGACATTTCACAAGAAGCACAAGCACAAGATATTCGATGCTTATCTTCCCCATGTCATGGCTGAAGCCAAAACGTTGGAGCTGAGAAGCCGCCACAGGAAAATCTACACGAATAAATCTGGGGATTCCGGTGGCAATAATGAATACAGGGCGTGGACGCCCATCGTGTTCGATCATCCCGCGACTTTCCAGACTCTGGCTCTGGAACCGCAGCTGAAGCGGGAAATCATGGAAGATCTCTTGAGATTCTCGAAGGGAGAGAAATACTACAGGCAAGTGGGTAGAGCGTGGAAGCGGGGCTATTTGCTTTATGGCCCCCCTGGAACGGGCAAGTCCAGCTTGATTGCGGCCATGGCTAACTTTCTCGACTATGACATCTATGACCTGGAGCTGACCCAAGTGAAGAACAATGCCCAACTCAGAAAGCTTCTCATCGCCACCACCAACAAATCCATAATCGTCATAGAAGATATCGACTGTTCTCTCGATCTCTCCGACCGCAAGAAGTGGATGAAGCACCAGCCGCCGCCGTCGCCGCCGCCAAATCTATCCGACCGCAAGAAAAATAAGCAGCCGCCGCCGCCGCCGCCAGAGGACGCCGGGCAGGCCGATGAGAGCGAGTCGAACCAGGACAGCAGAGTGACACTGTCCGGCGTTTTGAATTTCACCGACGGGCTGTGGTCGTGTAGTGGAAGCGAGAGATTGTTCGTGTTCACCACCAACCACATCGAACGGCTCGACCCAGCGCTTCTGAGGCGTGGTCGGATGGACAAACATATTCTCCTCTCCTTCTGCACTTTCCGTGCATTCAGGACTCTCGCCCGCAATTATCTCGACATCGAAAGCCATGAGCTGTTTCCGGACATCCGAGATTTGATGGACACGGCTCAGATGACACCGGCCGATGTAACCGAATATCTGATGCAGATGAGAGACCATCCCACCTCTGCTCTCCAAAACCTCATTGAAGGTCTCCGTGAGGTTAAAGATACAAGACCTACTCACGCTTTAACTGGCTTATCTTTTAGAAGACTTAGTTCCTTCGGTTCATTTACTTCATGTGTTCTTTAGTGTTACGTATAACTGCTCTGTTTTGCCTTCACTTCTCTGTGCGTAAGTGTTTATGTGTCATAATTAAAATCCTTTCAACGTGGTATTGGATTATTCATCTGTTTCCGCATTTGCTTATTTCTCAATTGGAAAGTTTTGTTGCTTTGTTTCCGATCGTTTTTTAAGACGACTTTGCCCGGCCCTTTCTCCATTGCTGGGCCTCTGAAAGCATAGTTCCTATATCTCAAATGATCTAAAGTTGTTTTCAGTTTTCCTGTTTACTTAGTTCTGTACACACTTTTCCCAGAGAGAAAATGAACAATTAGCCACAATTATGCAGTTTGGACCTCACTAATGAAAGAGTCTCGGGATTAATTAATCATGGAGGATTGTGAGACGGGATGAACAGAAACCACAGGATGCAATGGAAATTGTTTGATTTGGAGGACTATTTTTGATCAAGTAAGATTTTACATCAAGACACTGAACCAAACACTAGTCATGGAAACTGTTTTGAAAATGATTTTTTACAAGTTTTAGTCTAAAACAAGTTAATATTTTCTGTTTAATTTTGCTTGAAATTTGGTAAGAAATAAGAAATTATTAGATCTGTATATTTGAGCAGTTATTTTATATATTTAAGCAGTTATTTTATATATTTTGAGTGGTCAGGGATTTTCAACAACATGCTGAATCAATTTCTGTAATAGAAAATACAATTTAAACAACAAAAAATTATGATTTAGGGCAGATTTGTGTCTCCAAATATCTACTTACTAAAACATAGAACAATTAAACAACACAAGTAATAATAATAAAAAAAATAAATATTTTGAAAATAATTTTTTAGGCAAAGTAATAATCAATTTTTTTTTTTTTATATAATTTTTTTCTTAATTTAATTTAATTTTTTTTTTATGATTTAAGAGATTTATTCTTAACTTCTTTATTAAAATATCACTTTAAAAGATTTAATTTTAAATATTATTTTATTTAAAACTTTATTTATTATTATTTATAAATTTAACAATCAATATTTTAATATTTATATTTTTACATATTTAAAATTGATATTTATATTTTTTCATATTCAAATTTTTCATGAATATAAATATTATATAAATATCAATTCTCAATTCAGTTTTCCATATTTTATCTTTCTTAATTTGATTCACAATAAAAATTTGAATATAAATATTATATAAATATCAATTCTCAATTCAGTTTTCCATATTTTATCTTTCTTAATTTGAGTCACAATAAAAAATTTAGCATAAAGGGAAAAAATAACATTCACTTTTTCATCCTCTATCTCTTTTAATTTGAGTTACAATTCAATTTTCCATATTTTATCTTTTTTAATAAAAAGAGAGAAATGACGTTCACTTTTCCATCCTTTATTTTTGTTTATCTCTTTTAATCTGAGTTACAGTTCAATTTCCCATATTTTATCTTGTAATTTGGATCACAATTTAAAAAAAAAAATTAACATAAAGGGAAAAAAATGACAATCCATTTTCCATCCTTTATCTCTTTTAATTTGAGTCACAATCAAAGGTTTCCATCTTTTATCTCTTTTAATTTGAGTCACAATCAAAGGTTTTGATATACAACAAAAATTTGACATAAGCAACTTTATACAATTTTTCATTAAAAACAAAACACTTGTTTTTTCTAGTCATTAGTAATTAGGATATTAGATGAGTGGGTATAAACCAATATATCCATTCTTTCATTTATATTAAAAAAAAATTGAATGAAATGTTAATGTTTTAATAATTTCGAGATAATCTATCAAATCTCAGTATAATGTTTTAATAATTTCGAGATAATCTACCAAATCTATTAATATTTTATAATTTTTTTATTATATATATTTTTTATTTTTAACTTTATCTTAGATTACATGTAAGTTTTTTATTTACTTAATATTTTATAATTTTTAAAACCCAATTCAACATCTTAATTATACTAAGTTATAAAAAGTATCTTTATATATTGCAAAAATAAATCTATGTATGTTTGTAGTTTGGTTAACTAGTATAATGTTTTAATAATTTCGAGATAATCTACCAAATCTATTAATATTTTATAATTTTGTTATTATATATATTTTTTATTTTTAACTTTATCTTAGATTACATATAAGTTTTTTATTTACTTAATATTTTATAATTTTTAAAACCCAATTCAACATCTTAATTATACTAAGTTATAAAAAGTATCTTTATATATTGCAAAAATAAATCTATGTATGTTTGTAGTTTGGTTAACTATGAGTATGTGGAACATATTGTAGTGCCCATTATCCTTAGAAGGAATTGTTAGGACCTATGTCCCTAGTCCTAAACCTAAATAGTGAACAATTCCCTTTATAAAGTCTTTGTGGTGCTTTAGGGCCCGCTTATGTTCACGAGATATAAAATATTGTTAGGGCCTAAGTCCTTGGTATTGGCATTGAAAAATGAATTAGGCCATGAAACCCATGCATTCTACATCAAATCTCAAAATTATGCATGTATCTCACTTATAGAGAAATAATTTCCACTACAATGATTTAGGGTACTTTAGGGTTATGTGTAGCTAGCTTCATTTTTGTGCACTAATTTAGTTTTTTATAGAAAAACTGTGCAAAAAAAAAATTCTTTCTAAGAACATAATTTCTAAGCGTTAAGTATAAAGTTTTCATGGTTTTAATTTCTATTTTTATTAGTTACTTTTCAACCAAAAATTTTAATCTAAAATTTCATTTACATATGCAATTGAAGAATAAATTCAATAGTTAAATTGAACAACTTAATCAAATTTTTAGTAAAATTATTTCCAACACCTTCACATCTAGTAGTGCAATCTTGTAGTAGCCCATCTCCTTACCATCTTGCCAAATTGGTCAATTATTTCCCAAATTGGGATTATTACTCTCGACCAACAAACAACTTATGTAGTTTCTAGCTCTAGGAAACCTAGGTTTCTTAGCCCTCCATGTAGGTATCTCAAACAACCACAACAACAGTCGATGATAGAAGAAAATCTCTCAATCCTGATAAATATTCCCAAGATTAAATACTCGAAATATTGTTCTCATCTTTATTCCCTCATGTTCATTTCCTTCCAAAAATTATTCAACTCCCCACCCTTTTCCCCAGGCACCCATTTATGAATTTTCCCCCACCACTTTCCTAGCCTCCCAAACAGAGTCTTAGGAAGGTCAAAATATCATGAAATATTCCCTCATCTACTCAACATTAATAAGCCTAACATAAATTCTAATAAATTAATTTCAAATTTTGGGTAGATTACAAAATCGTTTCTCCTACTAAATGAAATTAGATTCTAAATGAAATGAAATTTCTTTTTTTAGTAAAATATAACTAAATTCATAAATTAAATGTAATGAATCCAAATGAAGGTTAAATCACAAGCATACATGTTTACCTTTTACTACATCCATCATTAATCAATCATTAATAATATTATTTTAATAGCTACTATATTTTGAAATGATGCTAGTGTATACACTCAAGGTATGCATGTGTAGCTAGAGTATACATACCTCGTGTGTGTACTAATGATAATAATCATCACCTCTATTGCATAGGCCATGTATGTTCTCATCCAAGCATGCAAGACAATGATCCTTTAAACACAACATCCAACAATCTTACTAACTAAATCACAATTATTCAATATAAATTGAACATTACACAAAGATCATCATAAATTAATTAAGCAAGCATTTAAGACACAAAAGGAACTAAGTTGACATTTCTAATTCCTAATGACATTATTAACTCCTTTGGATCATCATTCCTCCCTAACATACTTCCATATTCCACATCATATGCTTTCTTTTTTTTCAATATGTTGAAGCATCAACTATATTCACCTAACCCTAAATAGAATCTATAAGCAAAAGTGTCAACTATATCAACCAATTTTCTCCAATAGGTAATTGGCAGTCACCATCAATGTCTGGGGGAGTGTGCAATAACATGTCCTTCCCACGACTCCAAGCTTCGTAGGATAAACAATTGACAATACCTTCACCCCTCCTCATAGAATTAGGGTCAAAATCCTATTTTTGACCATATTATGCCACTATTATGGTTGTTAGAGCTACACCATTGAATGACCAGTTTGGACAATGGTGCTTCCTATAAAACCTGCACTTTCCCACATATAAGAGTGATGTATTGAACTAATATATAAATAATGAATTAATTTTTCATACCATGCCATTCCTCTTTCAATGTTTATGACATCCATGTCACTTTAGTATCACAATTATCTAGCTATCACGTAGCTCATTTAACATGTAGGTTAGTTTATCAAAACACAAGATCATGCATAACCATATAAATATATATATGTGATTGTCATGTTACTCATCGACGAACAACATAAACAAGTTAGATTATTTATCATGTGCATGGTACCTATTGATTCATTCCAACATATAATTCAAATTGGTATCAACATACCATACCATAATCTTTCATTTAAATTTATATGTTGGAAATATCACACAACAAACATTATTACTAACATATAAACACAAAACTTACACATAATGTCCACACATAGGTATGTCCATATATCTATATAACACAGTTCTGTAATTATGATTTAGTTCAACAAATAATAAGTAAAGAGATGCAAAATAAGTCATAATGTAGTTTAGCTTCCTAACTCAAAATGGGGCATTAACATACACCCACCATTTAGGAAGTTTTGTCCCAAATTTATAGTAAAAAAAGTGGGGGATGATCTCAATGCATGTTTATGTCCTCCCAGATAGCAGATCCTAAGATATACTTGTCCCACTATACCTTAACCTAGTCCACCAAATGGTGCATGATTTGTGGAACCCTATGGTCCAATTTGCATAAGATTTCAACCAAGATGGTTCCCTTGTCGAAAACTTGCAATTTCTTCCAGTTAATTTTATGAGACTCATCAGCTACATAATGTTGTAATACATATATATGGAAAACATCATGAGTTTTATGCAAGTGGGATGGTAGTACATGACAATATGAAACTAATCTAATTATTTCTTGGATTTTAAATATCCTTGTAAATTGAGTTGACAACTTCATCCCCTTTCCAAACCAAATAGTACTCTTATTAGGCCTGATATGAATAAGAACCCAATATCCTACTTTATAAATTTGTGTAATCTTATGTGCATCGACAAAACTCTTATGTCTATTATGTGCTTCCTTTAACCATTAATTAATTTGAATCACTTGTTCTTCCATATCTTGAATCAATTATGGTATTACTATCACTCAATCCTCTAATGTGTCCCAACTCAATGGTGTCATGCATGACCTTCCATACAAAGCTTGATAAAGAGGCATCTCAATTGAGATATGGTAACTATTACTGTAAGCAAACTCCACCAAACGTAAGTACTCTTCCCAATGGGGTTGGTTATCCATAACATACATTTTAAGCATGTCTTCTGTCACCTAATTTACTATTTTTGTTTTCCCATTTGTTTCAGGATGATACATTGTGATCAAGTTCAACTAAGTCCCTAATGTTGACTGCAAACTTGTCCAAAACCTAGACATTAACCAAGAGTATCTATCTAATATTATATTCTTGAGAAGCCCATGAAGATGAATCTCATTTATAAACATTCATGCCACATCAAAAATGTCATAATTTTCTCTAACTAGAAATATAGTTACCAACTTGATGAGAATTGTGACCTCAAAACAAGAACTCTAGCTCTAAAATCCCATATTTTTGGGTCATAAACACCAAAATCAACCTATGAATTGAAAAGTTGTGCACCTTTTTTTCCAAGTTAAAATTAACACCTTTTGCAACCATCGCCTTAACAACCTCATAATGTTCCAACAAAAACCTTGAAATCAACTCCCAAATCGAAAGTGGCACTAACAGTAGCACCCTTTTTTTCGAGGTAAAAATTACAACTTCTTTAAAACAAAAACCATAAAATCAACCCTAGAATTGAAAAGTGTCACTCCTAGTAACACCCCACCCCTTTTTTATGGGTCAAACTATAAATTCTTTGAGACTCGTTGCCTAGACAAACAGTACCCTTACAACCAAAATCTTAAAATCAACCCTCAAATTGGAAAGAGACCATATCGATAATAGTACCCCCCTCTTTTTTGGGGCTTAAAATTGCAACATTTTTTAAACCATGGCCTAAAAGAACAATGTTATTGCAAGCAAAAGCATTAAAAAAAACGCCAAAATAGGAAAACATGTTTTTTCTAAAATAAAAATTTCACCATTTTTTTAAAATATGTTTTAAATTAAATAATAATAATAATTTTTTAAAAATGAAAAAAAATAACTTGTCCCTAGCCTCTTTAAAAAAAGAATATGTTTGAAACTAGTTTAAAAAAAGTTCATAAATAAAACATTAAAAAAATGAATTTAAAATTTAAATAAATAACTGAACCCAGAAAATGAAATTAAAAATAATGAGAAAAAATGCCTTGGGGTTGGGGGTAGGTGATTCCAGGGTCAAGGGGTGAGGGGAGAACCCTCATATCTCCCTTACCACTAGTTCCCTCCACTCAAAAGTGCAGCGGGACTGATGGGAAGGGAGTGTTGGGATTTATCTCCTCGCACCTTCCCACCCCAAGTCATTTTTTGTAGGGGGTGGGTGCAGGTGGATCACCCCCACCGCTCAAAAGAGAAGTGGGTATTGATGGGAAGGGAGTAGCGGGGGTGATCCCCCATGCTTTACCCCTAAAGGAGAGGTGATTCTCATTTAGGTGGTGATCATGGGAGGAACACCATGTTGCTTTCGTACCAACATGCCTCTCTACTATGGTAGAGAGGATATCATTAAGGAAGGTGATATCAATATAAATTTCAATAGGGGAAGAAACAACATAAAACTTTTTTATACATAAAAATTCAAATTCGTTTGGCTCAAAAGAGGAGGAGCTTTCTAGGCATTTGACCTAATTGTCACTATAATTTTAGAAGTTACAATTATCTTCTTTAAAATTCATTAACAATTGCATGTAATAGGATCACTGAAAGATAAACAATCACAGAACACAAGATATATCTTGGGAAACCCTCGTGGGGGAGAAAACCCAACAACCAATTCTTCAGTATAAATTCCTTCAACTAGTACAATGTCATGTTATAACTCTCCACAAATCAACCAAGACCAAGATACCAAAGACTAAGAAGCCAAGACCTCCTACACTAGACCTCTTTTTCTATGCTCCAAATACACAAGAGAAGGTAAGTTGTATGTGTATACAAATGAGAGGAACTCTACCTCTATTTATACACATAACTTGACTCCTGAAAAGACACAACCCTAAGAGGGGCCGTTTTGACTTTTACAATAAGGATAACAATAAAATAATAATTTATTTTGAGTCGATTTATACAATAAGATTAGAATAACCTTCTCGTGGTTTTACCAATACAAATATAAAAGAATATCTTTCATAGTTACATCAAAATATCAACACTCCCTCTTAACTAGGAAGGCATTCTTTGTTGCCACACGAGTTCATGACCATTGACTGTTGAACATATGAATCTATACATCATTGGATATCCATAGTACAACATGAATTCACAGCCAATGCATCCAAGGCCCGTGGGTAGATATCAAATAGATTCAACATGTCACCATGACATCCACTACCCCGCAATGCATATGTACCACATCATGTGCACCCCTGTGACTTCACAACCAATGCATCCAAGGCTTGTGGGTAGCTCTCAAATAGATACAACATGTCCTCGGGACATCCATTACCCTACAATGCATCTGTACCTCATCACTCCCTCTGAAGAGGGATCACTCTATACTTGTACATGAAGTGCTCGAACTTCATCCTCGTTAGTGGCTTGGTCAATACATCTGCAACCTGCTCCTTGGTAGTCACGTACTGGAGCCTCACTTATTCCCTCTGTACCATATCCATGATATAGTGATATTTTATATCGATATGCTTCGACCTATCATGGAACATCGAATTCTCTGACAACTTCATGCAACTCTGGTTATCACACCAAATGCAAGTCACCTCCAGTTTGAGACCAAATAACCCAGACAACAGCTTTTGAATCCACACATATTCTCTACATGATGCCACATATTCAACCCCATCCATACTGACTGCTACACATGATTGCTTCTTGCTACTCCACAAAACCATATTGGAGGCTAGACTGAAGCAATATGTTGAGTACTCTTCCGATCAGGAATAATGTCGGCCCAATCTGAATATGAACATCCATATAACCCGAACTCATGGTCTGTCACATAACTGAGACCATAATCCATTGTACCCTTAAGGTACCTTATCACATGTTTTGTTGCGACCAAATGAACCTGTTTGGGTTGCTCCATATACTAACTCAGGGTGTCCACAACAAAACATATATTTGGTCTCGTGTTCATTAAGTACATCAACAAACCCACCATATTCTTGTATAAAGAAACATCCACAGTCTCTGAAGTCGTATCCTGCAACAACTTCATATTTGATACCATAGGTGTAGTCATTTCCTTGCAATCCAACATCCTGAACCTCTTTAGGATTTCCACTTCATACTTCCCTTGATTTAGAAAGATCTCATCCTATCTTTGCCATACCTTGAGACCCAAAAAGTAATGCATCATCCTGAGATCTTTCATCTCAAACTCAACACCAATTTTCTCTTGCACTCTAAGATGAGGTTTTCCACACCTGTTAGAAACAGGTCATCCACATACAACAATAGTATTACCAGACCATCATACACAACCTTAAAGTAAAGGTTAGGATATGCACTACTCTTTGTAAATCCTAAGCTCATCATAAAATTGTCGATCATGTCATACCATGCTCTGTGTGCATGCTTTAATTCATATAAATCCTTCTTCAATCTGCACACATGCTTATCCCTGTCATGTACCTTGAACCCTTGTGGTTGCTCCACTTATACTTCCTCTTTTATTTCACCATTCAATAAGGTTGTCTTCACATCCATTTGATGGAAGGTCCATTTGATGCACCTTCCNGGTATATCTCGCCACAGGAGAAAATGTCTCCTCATAGTCAATGCCCTCCTTCTGAGAGAATCCTCGAGCCACAAATGTAGCCTTATACTTTTCAATAATGCCATCAACTGCATGTTTCATTTTGTAGATCCATTTTGAGCTTACTACTTATTTCTCCTTCGGCATGGGGACCACATCCCAGACATCATTCTTTCCTAATCTCCCAAACAAAATTAATCTTTCTTATGTAATTTTCATATGAGTGAAAAAACTTAGTGTTTCGATCTCCACAAGCAAGCCAGGTAACTTTTCTTTTTTTCCTCCAAGTCTCCTCCTCCTTCTTTAAAAACTCCATTTTTCTTACTTATTTCTCCATAACCAATACCATGTCATCATCCCTGTCAAAACCTCCAGGATGTAAAGAGTAAAGACTCTCCAAATCCAATTCAAATTGAACTAATTCCTCTTTAGATTTATGTTTCTTATTCCTTTCCCATGCAATTACCAGAGATTTCAAATGTTTTAACTTGGGAACCAAGGAATCCATTGGAGAGGAATCATCCCTCACATGAAACTGATTCCAATTTGAACGAACAAGCTACTCAAAATCAGGATCAGATAACCAAATATAATTTAATTTAAACAGGTAATTTATCATAACCTATCCTTGATCAATTTGAAATACCACTGGCATGTGATCATAAATTTTTACATTCACCACCCACGTACAATATCTATACTCAGCAACCGCCAACCTTTCATCAATTAAAAAATGATCCAATCTCTTAGCAACATTATCCTGAAATACTTTGTCATTTATCCAAGTAGGAAATAATTCAACTAGATCTGCATCAATAAGACCAACATCATGCAAATGCCAATTGAAGTAGTATGCCAAAGGATCAAGCCTGATAGAGGAGCCCCAAATTTCATGAGAAGACCGAGTAAAATTCAAATCGCCCCCCAAAATCAAAACATGCTCATTAAGAATACCATCATTTTTCAAATCATCCCAGAACACCTACCTATTATTGTAAGGACCATAACAATTTACCATATTCAAACTCCTATTAACATCCTTTAAAAAACCTTCCAATAGAATTCCTGCATGAGTAAAAAAATCATCAAAGTTATCTTTATTCGGGTTCCAAGCCAAAAGAAATCCACCAGAAATCCCATTAGAATCCACCACACACATCTTTCACTAAATCAATAATTTAGAAAACACCTCTCTAGCTCTAAAACTATAGACCATAGTTTCCTTATCTAAAAACACATCAAGTCTCACCAGCTTAATCAACCACTTGAGGGATAAAAAAATTGGAGCACCCCAACTCCCCTAACATTTATGGACACCACAATCATTTTATACCTTGAGCTAGGGCTTTTTGTCCTCTAAGTGCCCTTGGTCCATCAGAAACATGCTTAGTCATAACAACATGGTTATCTCTCACCGCCTCTTGTTTTCTCACACTTATCGTTTTAATAGGAAAAAAATGTTTATCTAACCCACCAAAAATATCCCCTTTCTTCTTCGAAAAATCCTTATTCTTTCCCTTATCCCCAGGTCCTTCTTCCCGACTACCAGACTCCTTTTTAGAGAAAGAAGACAAATCACCACTCGAAAAAACCTAAAGAGGAGAACGCTTCAAAACATCTCTATATGAAGGAATAAATGAAGAACAACATGATTCACCGAATCCTCCAGATTCATATTTTCACAACCCCCATCCACAAGATCAGACTCCTTAAAACTCCAAGATTCAACTGCTACCTCTGTATTTCCCAATCCATCCAAAAAAAAGTCGTCACCCAAAGAACCCAAACCACTTGTGCCTCCAAAACATACAACAAACATGTATTTTTTAACAGACTCATATGAGAAACCCTTATCCCCAAAACAAGAAATCCCTTTACTAACATCATCATACACTGTGAACTCTAAAGAAATCTCAGGCATAGATACAGATGAATCATTACAAGCACCACTAAAAAAAGCATTCTGCAATAGCTTTAATTCTTCTAGATTAAGAGAAGAAAACAAAACTAAGGATATCTTCTTTAGCTTACTCAGAAAGGAGTAAGAATCCAAGGATAGTGCCTAAATATCATCCTCCAGAAGAGAATCTGATCCTTCCATAGGAAAAATCGATGCTTGTTTATCATCGACCAAAGATTCATCTGATGAAAAGTCCACCACATATTGTTGCTTGAATCTACCAGGAAAATCTTTTCTCAAATTCTCAACTTCTTTAAAATACGAACAACGAAAAGGGATCCCCCAATAGTCTAACCATTGAGCATGCAAAAACCCTTGCCATTCAATTTCCACATCTGCCGAAAGACCCTTATGCACATCCATCTCAACCAGAATTTTCCCAACCCTTCGATCCTTACCATTTAAAACCTCCAAATCCACATGCAAAAACTTACCCAAAGTGTTACTAATCTTCATAAAAGCTTCACGATTCCAAAAAACCAGCGGACACCCCAACATCAAAACCCATAAATGACGAAACCAGAAATGATATTTTTCTGGATTAAACAAATGCAACCACCTCTTTAACATCAGGTTGTTAGAAAAATAGGATCGCAGAGAAATAAAATAAAACAAATGCGAAAAGAAAACACAGAAGATACAAAATACAATAGAGACATAGATATATGTGGTTCACCCAGTGTGGGTTACATCCACCAGATAAATTGCCAGGTCCTTCCTTTATTATTATCTAGCAAATGAAGGGATACAACCTACAACACACCCGTTGTAACTTCCTCTTCTTTATCTCATAGTCTCCTCTCTCAGAATACAATATTCACGATAATACACAACCACAATACAATTCCCTCATAAGAGAGGGTTTCCTTCTAGGGAAAAAAACCCTAAAAATAACTTCTTTCATCAGATTTGTGACCTTATAATGAACAATCTAGATTGACTACGAAATTACAATATTTTACAAGGAAAGTTTTCCCAATATTT
>SNQJ01S0108774.1:29372-42154 GCA_010110895.2 Picea sitchensis
CCCACTGATGCATGAGTTCATGAAACTCACTGAGGTGTTGAGCAGGGTTGTCCTCTTCACATTTTCCAAATATGGGCAAATAATCACCCCATTCATCCAGAGAGGGGACAACATTAGGAAAACCAGGAATAGTAGGAAAATTAAAAGGAGCAAACCTACGAGCAAGGATTTTCTCCATATCGAACCAGTGGAGTCGCCAATTGATCCTTGAATCATGGAGTTGCCAGGTGAAAGATGTGCAGCTTCGAATGTGTCTGGTCCTTGTTCACCATCAAAGACTAGATCTTAACATTATCGTTACCCCAGGAAACTTCTCAGGCTGAGAAAGCAGCCGCTGAAGCCTTCTCGAGAAAGCTCCTCTGGGTCAACTTTCAGGTGTGTCAACAGTGGCCACAACTGAAATAGTAAAGTGGAAACAATGGAGTCACCACAGTGATGTCGCCAGGTGCACAGTAGAAATATGAATAATTTTGATTTCTGATGCACCTTCAGAATCAGTTGATCGTTTTCGTTCTGCCCAGGGAAAATCTTCAACTTCGTCCCCGGCAACGACGCCAGAAATGTTGGCGACGGAAGTCACTCCTGGATTGCAGTAGGAGCAGAGCTCGACGCCCATCAGTTTATGTCACGATGGTTTATATATGGGATGACCGAATGGAAGCCAACTCAACACAATATCATTCCAACTCCAAAACTAGGCCAGGCATGCATAGGTGAGTGAGGTCTTATATAAACTTCAGACAGTGAGCCGTGGTAAAGGGTGAATAGGAGGAAGACTTATATAAGAGGAAAGCAGAGGTCTGTTATTAACATCGGGTCTGTAACAGGCTATGGAAGAAGACGTCCAAATGCAATATCATCTTACATTCAAACGCAAAGCTAGAGAATGCAATAATGCAACAATAAATCTTTTATCATAACATAACTGCAATAATTCGCGCGAATCAGTCAATCACGAACTCTCTTAGCATGAGACAAAAATTAGATAGAGTAAGAAAAACTGTCTGTCATAAAACAAGATATCTCATATACAGATGCATAACCAATAAACTGGAATATCTGTTAAAACTTTACAGTAGGGAGCTCTGCTCTACCATCGATCCTTTACAAAATGGCGAAAACGCCTACATATACTTGGAGCTGACTCAGGCGCTGAAGATGTGATCATATTCATGAATTCAATGCTTGATGTTGGGGAGATTCTCTATCAGGTGGTGTATGAAGACGCTGGACAGACTGCCCATGTAGTCGTTCGTCAGATGCAATCTCTATCAGGATGGGCTGTCAGTCTGCCTCTACGCTTGGTCTTTTCCTGGCCTTCTATTTATGGAAGAGGATAACGTTCAACCACCATCAACTACCACAATAACTGCTTCCTTGAAATTGGGAATGGCCTCGGTCAACTTTGTATTCGGACGATGTGGAAGATTTTCTTTGGATGCTTCTTTGTTGGACTGCTATGAGGGGACCCCTATGGAGGACATGGATGAGGGTGAGATGAGAGGCGTTGAGGTGGAAGCACTAGGTGGCAAAGAAATGGAGGCTGGGACACCAGATGGTGAGGTGATGTATCGCGAGAAGGTGACAATGAGGCCGCAATGCGACAGGTTGGGGACTGAGGTCACAACACAGGTGGAAATGGGGAAGAGTATGGAGGTACAGGTGGGCGATAGCGAAAGGTAGAAGAGGAGCGGGAGATGTGACAAGGGAAGACACATGGTGGAAGGCAGTAAGCAAGAGATGTGACAAAAGGGGGTCTGCTATTGCGCTGTGTGTCCTTTAGATGGACGGTCTAGACTCTTTCGGGATTTCTGGCACTGGGGGTTCATGATGCAACACTTCTTAAAATCTCGATTGATCAAACCACGAGAACACGGATGTACGCCGCGTGTCCTCCATAGGAACGGTCGAGATGGAATTTGATGCTAGAAGAGGGATGCCTCCATGATCAGGCTCGCTTGACGTGACCAGGTGCTAGGACCATAGGCCCAGCTTCAAAGGTGCTTATCGGCATTTCGGGGTTCAGGGTTTCGAGATGCAAGATGACGAGGGACTTTTACCCCTCGAACTCCCGACTGTCGATATGTCGACTTGACTAGATCTTGTGCCACACGCCACTGGATCGGACGACCCAGATTTAGTCTTGAAATAGGGGTGCTTTTTCTGACACTATATATCGGGTAACTTTATAGCCCCAAAATCTCGATGACCGCTGATCTGTTTCATCGCTTAATTTTAGCCCGAACTGGACTTCTTCTGCGAGCTGCGCTCGACGCTAATGGCTGCGGCCTTTGAATAAAACTCACCTGACTGGCTTTCAAAATCCCACTTCCATGTGTTTACATCAGAGGCCTCAAATCGGAGAGGAAAACATCCCTGTACAAGAAATGTCGCTAACAGTATGTATTTCTCAATGCACCATGCAACTAATTCCTTGCAGTCGAAAACCTCAAGGACACACCCTGCATGAGAAATTATGGATGTCCAGATCACTTCATTTTTAGCAGAGGGAGATGAATAGTAAGAATATGCTCAGAACCACTGAAAGTTCTGGTCTTCACACCCAAAAATATTCAAAGTATCACCGCAGAATTATTGTCGAGTTGTTGTTGCCATAGGTTGACGAGAGTGTTCTTTTAACCAGATAATACTTGAAATGAACTCTTGAGAGATATAACAATAATATAATATTTGGAAAATTGTTCTTTAATGCGATTTAATGGAAAATCTCCTCGAGCCCTTTGCTTATTAATGACAATATTTATATAATTTGCATGATGAGTTATTAGCATTAAACCATACTAAATGTGTATTGGGAAAATCACGAAGGTGGCGGGGATGAATGAGAGAAATTAGGATTTGGGAAATTTTGCGAACCCGCCAACCCGAGAACCCACAAACCCATGGTTGTGAATGATTGAAAATAGGATAATTATTGTAGTACGGTCGGTTGGACTCAATACAAGAGAACAAAGATACTTAGGATCTCAGTACTCGCAACAAGTCTGACGGTCATAATGTAGATCACTGCTCTTAGGGTGTAAAATGGATATCGTGGAACTTGGAATATGAAATCTTGAACCCCTGAACCTGCGGTTGCAAAAATTGTTAAGTACATAATAACACGGTGGTCAGTCAGACTCATGATATGGAAGTATGGATGGAGGTGAAGATCCGCGAGTCCTCCAACCCGCAAACCCGTCGTTTTTTAAAAATGACTAAGTATAGTAAATAGAAAGGGAAAAGAGAAGGGAGAAAATAAAATGGGAATGAGGGTATGTATAGAAGAGGGAAAAGAAATGGAAAAAATAAGTTGGGAAAATAGAAAGGGGAAGGAAAACTTGGAAGCGAGAATTGATATCAACAATTGGCTCCAACTGTGGGATGATAACCCCCTGTGGGTTGTCAAGAATCCAAAATATTTACGACCAAGTGCTTCCATCCATTGGGCTATGGAGTCAAAGGTAAGAATATACAAATTGAAAAATAAATTTATGTACAAGGAAAATGAGACAGTTTTAGGTGAAGAAACCTTTCAAATGTTGCATGTTGATAGGCAGCATTAATATTTTACCCTTCATGTCTTGGAGAATATAGGAATTAAAACCCAGGATATTTTCAACGATGTATGGTCCAATACAGAGTGATTCAAAGTTTGTATGCATCGATGGTTTCTCCTTGGCCTTGTTCCAGAGTAACACCAATTCTCCCTTCTGAAAATTATTTACAGTTGCACTCTGATCAAAATAGCTTTCAATAATTTGTTGTCTCTGAGAAGTTTGACTCAGGGATTTGTTTCGTTCTTCCTCCAATTTCAACAATTGGTTCATCCTCCTTTGGATAGGTGAACTGTCTTCTGCATATTTTGTATTAACCACAAAATTTAAGGCATTGAGTTTGAGGCTAATTGGAATTTTTGCTTCTTTCCCATAAACCAATGTATACAGAGACATCCCAATGTTGTCCTTTGAGTCATTCTGGTTTCCCACAATGCATCAGTCAGCTTCAAACACCAATTCCTTTGGTTCTTGTCAACATTTTTCTTCAATATATGGATGAGTGTCTTATTTGTGTATTTTGCAAGACCATTTCCTTGTGGATAATAGTTCCTTGTGGATAATAGTTTGATGATTTCCCCATAACAATTTCATATTGTCCATAGAACTCTGTAAACTTTGAACCAATGAAAATCAATCCATTATCAGTGATAAATTTATCTGGGACACTGAATCTTGACAAAATATTATCTTTGAGGAACTTAATTAACTCTTCTGAATCAACCATTTTTAATGCCAATGCCTCTGGCCACTTTGTGAAATAATCTGTGGCGGTTAGAATATACATGTGTCCCATGTGTAACCTTGGATTTATCGACCCGACAACATAAATTCCCCATTGAGAGAACGGTTATTCTACAGTTATGGGTTGTAACGACATCGAAAATCTCTTCATTTTCTCTGAAAACTGTTGGCATGATACACACTTCCTTATTGTGGTATATGAGTCTTTGAAAATTGATGGCCAAAAAACTCCAACTCTTATTATCTTGTGGGTGGTTGCATTAGGTGAAAAAATTTCCACCAAATATTCCTTCATGGAATTCTCTCGTTAGTTCTTGGGCCTTTTTTTCATCAACACATCTCATTAATATACCATCATAGTTCCTTCTAAAAAGTATATCAGCAGTCAACACATATTGATTTTCCTTCATCTTCAATGTTCTTCTCTCTTTAGGGTTCACGGTGACTAGAAACAACCCCGACCTTAAGTAGAATACAATGTCTTTGTACCATTCTGAATCAACCAATGGTTCTCCTACTGAAATTGAAATCATTCCATCTACAGAATCACTGTTTGCGATGAGCTTACATAAACCTTGTCCTTTGACATCCTTTAAAGGTTTAATATTGATATCATATTCTTGGATCTTCGCAAGCCAGTTAGCCATTTTCCTTCTCTTAATTGTTGATTCAAAATCATCTTCATTGATGATGATGGAACATAAGAAATAACATGGTAATTTAGTATGTACGTCTGAAAGTGTGCCACTGCTTTCACAAGAGCCAGGGCTTGCTTTTCTAGTTCTGAATACCTTAATTCATTCTCATGAAACTGATTGGGAGTTCTTCACCCTTGGTATTTCTCTGAGTAAGAACAGATGCAACAATTGTTTCTATAGAGAATGAGTAGATGATAAAATCCATTTGAAAATATGGACTAATGAGGATTGGAGCTGTGGTGATTTCTCTTTTGATATTATTGAAATCTTCTTGGGTATCCATTGTCCATTCAAACCTCTTCTCCTTTTTCAACAATAAATTGATTGGCTTCACAATACTTGCATAGTCAGGAACAAATCTTTGCACAAAATTGATCTTGCCAAAAAATGATTGAAATCCTTTCTTAGATGACAGAGGGTTGATTTCATTTATTGCTTTAACTCTTTTTGGATCTATATAAATCCCTTCCTTGCAAACAATATGACCCAATAATTTTCCTTGAGTTACAGTGAACAAATATTTCTTTGGATTTATAGAGACACCATATAATATGCATATGTCAAAAACTTTTCTCAAGTGATGGATATGATCACCCCTTGTTTTTGAATGCATGGTCAAGTCCTCTTGACAATATACCACGAATTTTCCTATCAGCCCTCTAAATGCATGATCCATGGCCCTCTATAATGTGGCTCCAACATTCTTCAAACCAAAGGGCATCCTAGCATATGCATATGTCTTCCAAGGTGTTATGAAATTTGTCTTGTCTATGTCTTCCCTAGCAACCAAGAATTGATTATATCTAGAAAAAACATCCAACATGGACATCTAGGATGATCCCATGACTTTCTAGAGAAGGAACTCCATGTTAGGTAAAGGATAATTATCCTTTATGCTTGCTTTGTTAAGATCCATGAAATCCACACACATTTGGATTTACCGGGTCTTCTTTCTTACTATCACAAGGTTTGAAAGCCAGTCGGAATGTTTAATGGGATATATTATTCTGGCCTTCTTTAACTTCTCCAATTCAATCTTTACCAGATGTTTCAATTTGGGGTTCATCCTCCTTATTTTTTGCTTGACAGGATGTTCTTCTTCTCTCAAAGGAATGATGTGTTGGAATATCATTATATCATAAGATTTCAAATCATCATAGGTCCATGTGAACACATAAAAATACTCTTTAAACAATGCAATATATTGATCAACTTCTTCAATGGTACAGTCAACTCCCAAGTTGACATATTTTGGGGAACTGGCAGTTCCAATATTGACCTTTCTTGTTTCTTGCACCTTTCGAAGTGAAATTTCATCTAGGAGCTTATTATCATGATCATCTTTCGTAAAAAGAGACTTGGATTGTACACAATATTTAGGGACAATAGACATGTGATTGTATTCATCATCATCATCGTTCAACAAAAAAATTTCCAACTTTTCATCATTCTCAAACACTTGCAAATATTCCATGTTATCGGGTACAGAAGTTCAGAATTCTCTTTCTACTTGAAAATATGTTTTTCTTTGTATATCATCTAGGTTTGACAATGAGGCCGCCAAGCCAATGAATCTGCCTTCTGATTCTTATCCCTTGGAATGAAGGAAATGTTGAAAGAGCTGAAAATTTTCATCAATTTGTTAACTCTTTTGAAATATTACTTGAGTCTTTCCTTCTTGATTTTATACTTTTGGGTGACCTGATTAATCACCAACTTGGATTCATCAATCACAATTAGATGTTTTATCTTCATTTATTGTGCAAGAGTGATCCCCTGAATCAAATCTTCATATTCTACCTCATTATTAGTACATCCAAATTCAAGTCTGATAGCATGTGGATGTATAATATTTTCTGGACTTATAAGGAAAATTCCAACTCCACTCCCATAGCTTGAACAAGCTCCATCGAATGACATCCTCCAATAAACTTCAAAAAAATAATCTTGATTCTCTGTGTCTTGCACTTGATCTAGGATTTCACTATGTTCCATGTCTGGGATAGCATAATTTCCAATCACGACGTCTGTATAATGTTCCATTAACTCATTATCTTTCCTTTTGAAAGAGAAGGGTTTTTGGGTTCACGGGGCACCTTAATCATTGCTCCTTCTTTTCCTTGAAGCATCATGTAAATTCCATAGTTCATTATATATCTCCCGATAGTGGATGACCAATCTCTTCCTAGCACAAATCCATATGCTGGAGGAAGGTCTACCACAATAATATTGAAAATTGTAATAATATGGGGGGTCGATGTGATCCATGCATAAAAGTCCTTGATTTCTCCATAGGCTAGAAGTTTTCTAGAATCAATTGCATATATACTTTCACCAGTCTCATAATATTTTGTACAACTCATGCCCAATGCCTCCATGACTTCCAGTGGCATGATATTATTGGTCACGCCAGTGTCAACTAAACAATTATAAAGTGCAACATCATGATTTTCAATTCAAATGTAAAAGGGAGGAATTTTACCTCTCAGGTTGGTAGTTGACTAGTTCTGGCCTTGTTTCGGACTGGTAACAACAGCTTCTTCTTTTTCAGATGGATCATCCAAAAATATCAATATTTTTTCCCTTTGTTGGGGAATCCTCACCACTTCTGTAAAAGGCAAAGTTATCCTTAATTTTCTTAAGTCCTCTACAACATTGTATGTCATCTGACTGGAGTTTGACATCAAGTATTTCTTCTTATTTCCAATGTTATCCATCGTTTTCTCACCTGCTCTTTTCTCATTCATTTTCTCTTTATCTTTTTGGTTTTATTTTTCGGAAACATTCTTATTCTTGGATCTATTTACAAATCCTCTTATCTAGGTGAAGTTTTCTTGCGATCTAGGGTCGTTGTCACCTTCTTCAAATATATACATGGGTGTCTCGCATTCGTCCATCTGCACAATTTCAAAACTTTCATCAGGTGAATAATAATTCTCTTTCTCAATCATTTTCTCATCTTATACATCATCCAGAACAGCTGCATTGGGAGTAGGCTTCCTGGGAATTCTTGGTCTTTGTGGATTATTCGTTTTTACAAACCTCACTCTGTTTTTTGGTGGAGGGTTCCTTCTTTTCTATGGGACCAGCATTCTCGGGTTTGTCATATAATTATCCCCCCTTCTTAGTCTGGTTATCTTGTTCTGCATTTTCTTGATAGTTCTATTCATTTGTTCAATTTCAATTCTTTGCTTAGTTTTTTGTGCCACCACAGGGTCTACCTTTACATATGGTATGGTTCCCTTGAAAAATACTCCTCCAATTGCTTGGTTTTGAGCTGGTCATGGCTTAAATTCTTCATTATTCCTTGAACTAGAGGATCCTTGATTATCAATACTTAATCCTCTCAGTTGCCTTTGTACTTTTCCCAGTATAATGTCGGGGTTGGCACCCATTTCAATCATAATTTCTTCCATCTTAGTGGATTTAGTCATTGCCTCCTTCAAAGTATCCATTTGGGATGTTTTGATAGCATATTTCGCATTCAGGGGCATTGCATTCTTATAAAAACTTAGTACAGCTGGGTCATTTGGTATTTTATCTTTTGGAATCTTACTCAAGCTTTTATTGAACCTGAGATTAAAATCTCGTATTATTTCATCCTTCCTCAAACCAATCTAGGTGAAATCAGTGAGAAGGGTATGATAATCAATTGGAGGGACGAACATAGTCAGGAACATGGCTTCAAGGTCATTAAATGAGCGAATTGATCTACTGGGTAATGTCACATACCATTCATATGCTCTTCCTGATAAGGTTTGTAGAAATAACCTTACCATGACATCGTCATACTCAACGCGGTGAAAATTACAAACATCAAGAAATAAGTGAAGGTGCCTCTTTACATCGATTGCTCTGTCTCCATAAAATTCTTTCAAGGTACCGTTAGGGAGAACAGGGATATCATGTTTCTCACCTAGAAGATTCAAAGGGGACTATATTATTCTTCTTTTATTTTCAAACCTTATGTTTTCTTGATTTCCTGCAGCATCTCTTCCACCTCCTTGTGTCTCCTCATGCAGCTCTTCTCACAGTTGTTCATTTCTTTCTGCCATATCTGGAGATATTCGAGGAATATGATTTTCACTTCTCAGAATAAAGAGTTTTTTTCTTTTACTTCTGGTAATGGGTCCCTTGTATTCGAAAGCTTCAGTCCTGACCTTGTCCTTGTGCTACTCTAGCCAACCTTTGGTTTCTTTGGTCTTGTCACTTGTCTCTCCTCTGTCTCCAGAGGATTTCTCTTTCTTCTTCTTGGAATAATATCTGTCGGGACCTTTATAACTCTTCTCGGGTCTCAGATATTGTTATTACCAAATTGTATAGTTTATGTAAGATGCTTCATTGATTGTTCAATCCAATTTCCAAGTGGGGCTATTCAGCCTGGGGCAAAGTCATATATTTTTTAAAAATGCTAGACCAAGTTCCAAATTTTAGTTCATTCCCCAGTGGAATCGCCAAAAATGTTGACGCTTGAATCCGTTAGGACTGAAACGACAACCTCACGAGGATGTAAATCCCCCTGCGTTTTTATAGAGGTGGTACTCTTATTTAATATTTTCTTAGGACTCTAAATTTTCATAATATGGGACTTTGCATAAGTTTGTCTTGGTAATCAAAGAAATATAAAAATAACATGAAATAAAATGTATTGTTTTTATTTTAAAGAAAGTTCCTGAGAAATGACTAGGAACCACACACTTCATACATTTAAATCAGATAGACAAAATTTCCTCACATCCATCATAGTTAAACTAAATAGTTTTTATCACATAAAAATAAAAATAAGGTGGTCTGCATGCATAAGAGAACTTTAACAGAGTGAACACATGGGCAGCTAAAATAAATATAATGATAGATCAATCTAAAATACTTTATACTCAAAACTCAGAGTTACAAAGCACAGTAAAAACTGATCCCGAAAATATCTCTCTTGAAATTTCTAAAAAATATGTAGTCTGTTACATATTATTCAAAGTTTAAAATGCATTTTTCCTAAGGACTGGGATTGGGGCTCCTGCAAACCATAAATAAAATATAAACAATAATTAAGCTTGTAGAAGGAGGATGATGGGTGGTAAAATAACAACAAGACCTAGAAAGAAGAAAAGGAGAAGTTATCAGACTTCGGTTAAACCTTTCTAGTCAAAGAAGAGGAGTAATTGGATGAAAGAACTGATAAAGAAAGAAATATGTGATCAACATAAACTTACTATGATGGTTTTGTTGAACAGGATAACCTAACTGAGGGGGGGGGAATCAATTAGATAAAAAAATCTTTCTTTTCTTTAAAACAGATTACTCAATGAACATAGATTATGCCTTTTACTATATGTCTTGCTACAAATCATTCAGATCAATTAATATGCACTCACATAAATAGACAATGACACAGATATTTTCACGAGGAAACCCAAAAGGGAAAAAACTCTTCTTCTTATGAATGAAAGGCAAGCTCCAACTTTTGTTTACATTCTTATTTTATCTGAGTTACAACCCAGATGACGATGCTACCTCTATTTCTTCAGCACCTACTGAATGGAAGATACAACTCCCATATGTACAAGCACCAACTTGTACAGGACACTTTTACAGTCTCCCCTTGCTCCTCCCTACCACCCTGGAATCCTTCTCTGAGAACCTCCAAACCAACTCTTTATCTTCTCTGTCAAATATTAAGAATTCAAATCTTCTCTGTTTATATTTTCATATCAGAATCCATTCTTGACCAAACCACTTAGATTTATCAATCTGTGCATGTGTATTCTCTCCTTAATCTTTGGTCTATCTTCATCATTTCTTCTCACTATCCCTATATAATTTTATTTCGATTCATCTTAATTTACAAAAATGAATTTTACTTTTCTCCTCTGTGTTTTTTTCAGAGCTATGGCTCTACAATTAATTCCATCATTTCCATCACACAAAATTTCACTTATATTTACCCTGTACATTCAGAGCGTACACTAGAACCCTCAGGCTTCGAAGATTCAGTTACAATAACTGAATAACTACCTTACAGTGATCTTTATTGGCCAAGGCATCAAGAAGAACAACATCCACACGATTAGTTTAAATATTTAATCAGCATCGTTCAATGAACATACATTTGTTTTTACTTTTCAGCATAGAATAACCCTTGAGCGCTTCGGCAAGACACTTGTGCTAAACCATATGCCCATTGGCTGTGACCATAGGCTAATCGAAATGCATTTCACATTTCTCATTTCAGCAATCCTGTGTTGAAGGGTCTCAACACTCCAAGTTGTGATTCTCGAAATGAAGCGTAGCTTCGTGCTAGCTCTTCCCTCTCACATGACCATTGGCGGTAACCACTGCCTACGACAAAAATGCATTTTGCATTTCGGCATTTCGACGTTTCATATTTCACCATTTTGGTGTTCCACATTTCGGCATTTTGGCATTCCGCATTTCAACATTTTGGCATTTCACATTTTGGCATTTCAGCGTTCCTGTGATGAAGTGTTTCGAAACTCCAAGTTGCGATCCCCAATATCCACTTTTCTTCAATCGACGTCCCATGACCTTTCATGATCAGACGGTCCTGATCTCATCGGGACTTTGCGTTTCGCGATTTTGCGTATCACGATATCGAAGGTTGGAGCACCTCCTTTCTTTGACTTTCCAGTCAGCAAAAAGTTGATCTATGACCATGTGTCCTACCCGAATATGGACGATCCTCCTGCTTTCAGGATTTTATAAGCCTGCTTCACCTTGCACTTTAAAGAGCATGCAATTTCTCCTAGATATGACGACGGTCAAGCCCCGCGCTTGGATCTAACGCCCGAGATCCGTTCTCTTCTACCTCGTTCTCCTTCCTTTCTGAATTCCCGAGTTCAAAAGGAACTCTCAGCTAACCATTGTGCAACTGCTTCTCTTGGTCTTATGGATTTAAGTTTGACATTAATGACAAAACCAAGCCCTGTGAAAACCGACCAACAAACTCCCCCTTTAGCATTGATGGAAAACTTTAAATCTCTTCTCCCCCTTTTGACATCTATGGCAAAGGAAACAACCATACTCCCCCTGAGCAAAGAAAACCACCTGTAAAGATGTATCATTTCAGCAGCAACTCCCCCTATTAAAATAGTCAATAAACCTGTGCAGTCTGATTTTATTATGAAGCCCTTGCAAACTTTGAGAGTGAAATGAAATTACAAAGGGTAAACCCCCAACTGATCCCTGAAACTGTCAAATTTCATTTTAGGTAAAGGTTTAGTAAATACATCTGAATCTGATCCTTTGTGCCAACATATTCCAGTTTAATAACTTTAGACATAACCTGCTCTCTTAGAAAATGAAATTTGATGGGAATGTGCTTTTTTTTTGAATGCATAACAATATTTTTAGAAATACTAATTGCACTGGTATTATCACAGAAGATAGGTATAGGTTCATTATAATGAATATGTATATCTTCCAGCATCTATTTCATCCATAGAACCTGAGTGCAACAAGTTGCAGCTGCTATGCATTATGCTTCAGCAGTAGACAGAGACATCGTTGATTGCTTTTTACTTGACCAACTTACAAGACATCCTCCAAGAAAAAATGTTTCTCCACTAGTACTCTTCCTGTCATCAACACAACCTACCCAGTAAACATCAGTGAAAGAATATAAATCAAGCTGATTACCCATAGGATACCACAAACCATACTCTGTTGTCCCCTTAAGATATCTGAAAATTCTTTTGACTGCAAGTAGATGAGAAGTTTTTGGTGAAGCCTGAAACCTGCCAACTTGACAAACTGCATGCATAATATC
>SNQJ01S0108774.1:44504-62366 GCA_010110895.2 Picea sitchensis
TTCTAAATGATCATTCTTCCTTTTCCAATAACTAGTTTTCTGATTTGTGTATTGGTTTATAACAGATTTTTGAAAATTCATTGGACAGTTTCTTGAAATATGTCCAAAGTTATTACACCTATAGCATTCAACTTCAAATTTCAAAGAACCAAATCTGTTATGTGAGTTGTTCACATTGTTCTGAATAGATTTATCATGTCTTCTTTCATATTCAAATCTAGATATGCCATGGTTGTTATGTGCACTTATGTTTCTTGAAAAAACATTACAGAAAACTGCTTTGTGTCCATACTTATAACAAAAGAAACAGTAACCTTCAAACATGTTTTGATGACTGCCATAACTTTTTCTATGCATTGTTGAAGCCTGATTATCTTCTTGCTTTTTGTATCCCTTTTGCTTGTAGGTGTTTTTCTCATTTGTATGTTTTGTACCTACTTTTTCAAAACTTGAACTAGAGCTTGTATGAGTAACTTCAGACTTATACCCAATTCCAGTCTTATCATAAGTTGATATTTGACTACAGATAATTTGATCCAACACTTGAGAACTATGATTCATGTTATTTTCTTGTACTTTCTTTCTTAATAAAACTACTTCAAATTTAAACCTTCATTTTCCTTTTCTGTAAGTATATTATTTAGAGCTTCTTCAGTCACTCTAGCCTCTTCTATTTTGAGTTTTAAGTCAACTAACATGATCTCAGTGTTTTCAATTAAATTGTCTGACTTCTGTAATTCTTGATCTAAACTCTCAATTTCTCTTTTGAATTGTTTGCATTCTCTTCTTACTTTCTTTAGTTCAGACAAAGCACTTACAAGTTCAACTTCCAGGTCAACTTCACCTTCTTCTTCTTCAATAATTTCATCATTTTGATTTTCCATAGCCATAAAAAATCTTATATCTGAACTTTCATCACTTTCATCTATATCTGAGGATTCACTGTTATTTTTGATGAATAGACTTTTCTTTTTATAAGAATTTCTTTGAAATGGCTTCTTATACATTTTCTTATATTCTTTGGTTTTGATGTTACTCTTTTCTTCTCCATCGGAATGTTTATTGAAAGGACACTTAGAAGAAAAATGCCCTATTCTACCACAATTAAAGCACTTGATAGGAAGTTTACCTTTGTACTTGCTAGTACCTCTTTTTAAATTTTTTACGAAGTTAGCTTCTTCCATGTCTTCTTCTGAATCCTCATGATTACTGGTTCCTGTTTCAACCTTTTTCTTGTCCTTCTTTGCTGCCTTGAAAGATGCTTCCTTATTGGAAGGATTCTCATTGGATGTCCTCATCTCATATGTTGTTAGTATTCCTTGCAACTCATCCATTAGTAAAGTAGCAATATCAGTTCTTTCTTCTAAAGCAAATATTTTGAGATCAAATCTTGCAGGTAAATATCTAAGAACTTTTTTCACAATAATACCATTTCCAATTGTTTCTCCTAAACCTCTCATAGTATTGACTACTTCATCAATACGTAAAAAATAGGTAGCTATATCTTCAGATTCTTCCATCTTTAAACTTTCAAATCGAATTCTATATGATTGTAATTTAGCATTCTTAACCTTAGTATTTCCTTCATATACCTTCTTCAGTTTGTCCCATAACTCTTTTGCTAACTCACAATGCATTACCTTAACAAATTTTGAACCTGCCAATCCTCCAAGTATTGCATGCATAGATTTGGAATTGCTCTCATAGAGTTTCTTCCCTACAACATCTGTTGGAACTATTGTTGGAGCCTTATATTCATTCAACACAGCTTGCCAAACATATACTCCTTGAGACTGTAAAAAAAACTTCATCCTGATACTCCAAAAAGCATAAGTATGTCCATCAAACAGAGGTAGTCCATGTTTAGTAAAATCAGATTTCTTATCCATTATTAAAGATCAAACTTCCAGTGATTAAACTGAATCTTGAAGTAACCTTCCTTTGATACCAATTGTTGAACAGGATAGCCTAACTGAGAGGTGGGGGGGTGAATCAGTTAGATAAAAAATCTTTCTTTTCTTTAAAACAAATTACTCAATGAACACAGATTATGCCTTTTACTATATGTCTTGCTACAAATCATTCAGATCAATTAATATGCACTCACATAAATAGACAATGACACAGATATTTTCATGAGGAAACCCAAAAGGGAAAAACCTCTTCTTCTTATGAATGAAAGGCAAGCTCCAAATTTTCTTTACATTCTTATTTTATCTGAGCTACAACCCGGATGAGGCTGCTACCTCTGTTTCTTCAGCACCTACTGAATGGAAGCTATAACTCCCATATGTACAAGCACCAACTTGTATAGGAGACTTTTACAGTCTCCCCTTGCTCCTCCCTACCACCCTGGAATCCTTCTCTGTCACTAAGAACCTACAAACCAACTCTTTATCTTCTTTGTCAAAGATTTAGCATTAAAATCTTCTATGTTTATATATTCATATTAGAATCCATTCTTGACCAAACCACTTAAATTTATCAATCTATGCATATGTCTTCTCTCCTTAATCTTTTCTCTATTTTCATCATTTCTTCTCACTGTCCCTATATAATTTTATTTCAATTCATCTTAATTTACATAAATGAATTTTACTTTTCTCCTCTGTGTTTTTTTTCAGAGCTACAGCTCTACAATTAATTCCATCATTTCCATCACACAAAATTTCACTTATATTTACCCTGTACATTCAGAGCATACACTAGAACCCTCATGCTTCGAAGATTCAGTTACAATAATTGAATAACTACCTTACAGTGATCATTATTAGCCAAGGAATCAAGAAGAACAACATCCACATTATCAGTTTAAATATTTAATCAGCATTGTTCGAGGAACATATGTTTGTTTTTACTTTTCATTATAGAATAACCCTCGAGCACTTCAGCAAGACACTTGTGCTAAACCATATGCCCATTCGCTGTGACCATAGGCTAATCGAAATGAGTTTTGCATTTTGCATTTCGACAATCTTATGTCGAAGGGTCTCGACACTCCAAGTTGTGATTCCTGAAATGGAGCGTAGCTTTGTGCTAGATCTTCCCTCTCACATGACCATCAGAGGTAACCACTACCTACACCAAAAATTCATTTCACATTTCGGCATTTCGGCATTTTGTATTTCGGCATTTCGACATTCCACATTTCTCATTTTGGCATTTCGACGTTCCTGTGATGAAGTGTTTCGACACTCCAAGTCACGATCTCGGATATTTTCTTTTTTCCAATCGACAACCCATGGCCTTTCATGATCATACGGTCATGATCTCATCGGGACTTTGTGTTTCGCGATTTTGCGTATCGCGATATCGAAGGTTGAAGCACCTCCTTTATTTGACTTTCCAGTCAGGGAAAATTTAATCTGTGACCACATTTTCTGTCCGAAGATGGATGGTCCTCCTACTTTCAAGATTTTATAAGCCCACTTCACCTTGCACTTTAAAGAACATGCAGGTTATCCTGGATCTAACGACGATCAGGCCCCGCGCTCGAATCTAACGCCCGAGATCCATTCTCTTCTACTGCACACTCCTTCCTTTCTGAATTCCCGAGTTTCGAAGGAGCTCTCAGCTAACCACCGTGTAGCTTCTTCTCTCGATCTTATGGATTTAAGTTTGACATTAATGACAAAACCAAGCCTTGTGCAAACTGACCAACAAGTCTCTCGTTTCTTTACTTGCTTGTTCGTGTCCTTTTATTTTCTTCATTATCGGTTACATGAACCGTCTCAATTTTTTCTTGCCCTTCATTGGTCAATTTGTCGATCACTTTCTTGAATCGCTCTTCGATATAAATTTTCATTGGTGCCACGTTTATCTCATGCCAGATTTTGATATTGAACAACTCGCCCTCCAAGTCTCTCAAATCAAGGGAAATAGCATGTAATGCTTCCTCAATGTCTTGATTTTACATGGAATAGTCCACTAGCCAATTGTCTATGTCGTCTTCATTATATTCAAGTATACTATAAAAATTTTCAACTGATAACCCTTTAAAAATATCAACTTGTTCGTCAAACTTTTGCTTTCTGAGGAACAATGAGTTGAGGATTAATTTGGGTCATTGTACTTCATTAGTACTTTCGTCTAAGTCTATCTCTGGGAGCCTCTTGAATAATTCTTCCCTCTTTGATACATCTTGGTTGCATGCTTGAACAATACTATTCAAATTTTTAATCTTTTATTTCCAACACACGTTCAATTGTTTTATCCGACTTGGGGAGGGAAAATCCTCCTCTCTTCTCCTTAGTTTTGTCATGTTGGTAAAAAAATTTCCAAAGGGTAGTACAGCATCAAGGTAAAAACCTTCTTCATTCTTTAGGTCGGCTTGCAAATTCTCATGGAATGCATGCACCCTCGAGACAAAAGAAACAATGTTTTTCAAAATTTACCATGCCTTTGTGAACAATGTCGTTCTTTTCTTAATATTTCTTTCCACATAGCTCCTGGCTTATGTAAGTAGGATTGAAGATCCTTTCAATTTAGCAGTGGGTGTAGTGGGTCTGACTATTGTCAAAGGACTGGAAAGAAGTGGAAGAGGCATTAAGGCATCTTCCAGTTCCTTGATCCTTTCTTTCAACTTCGTGTTTTTCGCTTCAAGACCACCAATGGAGTCATCCAGAGCATCCTCAGCTGCTCTGTGAATTTTAGAAATCTGGGAAGGCCACATATCTCTTAGGTCAACCTATGAACGATATTTCCCTTTCTTATTCTTCATATCACCTTTTTCAATAATCAATTTCTTGGATTCCTTTTCAAAGACAACACTCTAAAAAGAAAATGACTCTTCTTCATTGAAGGTCTCATTCTCAATGATTTCCAATGATGAATTCTAATGGACCATATTTCTCGGTTGATAAATGGTGGGAAACATTTTCTCGATATCTGCCTCGAGCTCCATGTCTTCAAGGGATAATTTTTTGATGTCACTTTCTATGCGGTGGTCTTCTTCCTCCTGCACAACATTTTTCCTCTTTTTTCACAGAGGAAGATTGTGCGAGCTCTGAATTTTTCCCGGAGGGGGATTATTTTCTCCTCCACCGCCTAAACTGTTGTTGCTAAATTTTATATTTGGGTGGGACGTTGGATCATTGCTCTAAGATGTGGTGGTTTTAGGAGTAACAGTTGGGGGCTAGGCACTCTTCTCGCTGGGACCCTTTACTTTCTGCCTGTAAAATGAATTAGTACTAAGTATTGTTTCCAAGTCACCATCATGGTGAGAAGGAGCGCTTAAGTTGTTATCTTCTTCTTCACTCAAAACAGTATGAAAAAATGAATTATTGAATTCTACTTCCAACATATGTTCCACGAAAACTCCATTAGGGTCAAACCCCTTTATCTTTTCAGAATATTTCAAATTCACATTGTGGAATTGGTTTGCAAACTCATCGGCTTTGTTTATATTCATGAATGTAAAGTCTCCAATTTTCCAAGGCAAGGGTATGAATTCTTTTTTTCGTTTCTCATGGAAAAAATGCAGACCGAAATTATATTGGCAAAATACTCTGCATCTGTTCTTTTGATAATCTTTATGTTACTCTTCTAAAAATCTAAGTTAAGGAATTCTTAGTTGCTCCTTTTATTGGCTTTTTCCTCCCCTAGTTCTTCCTCAAATCGACACCATCAAAACTTAATTCGATCCAACATTTCCGCTACCTTTCCCTGTGTGAGAAATTTGTCCAGATCTGAGAGTGAATCACATATTTAAGTGCAGACCCCATTTGCCCAATGGCCCTCCTTGTTGTCCCAAACTAACCATTTAAAAATCAAAAACCCCATACTTTCATAGCCAGCCTAACATACATCCCATACAAACCAAGTTAAATCGAAAAGAGAGATCCCTCTCTAAGTCTTGGAGGGCTAGATCCAAGACTCCAAGTGGTTTGAGGTTGCCTCTGTGACTGCCTCCACAGCCTTGGGAAAATTACAGAGCGTTAACATTTTGGCGACTCAACTGGGGACCGAGCTTTCGATTTCTCAAAAAAATATATCAAGTTCAGATTTGACTTCTGATGGTGAACAGAAGCCAAACACAGGAAGGTTGTACCATTCACCCGGCGACTCCATTGTTCAAGATCCTGATCTTCAAAGTTCACAAGTGACTTCACTGCCGAAGAATCAAGATTTCAAAGCCTTGATGATGTTCCAAGATGACAGGGTATGTGGCAAATCCTATATCTTGTGAAGCCATAGAAGAATTCAGGGGTAAGTTAGCAGAATTTTGCATTGACAAAGACTTTTTAACAACTGTGTTTTGTATTTTGGAATCGAGCAAATTTTCCCCTAAAAGTAAAATTTGTTTTCTTGAGCTAGTTATTGAAAAGTTCGAAAATGATATTGAACTTTTGGATTCTCAAATTCAGTCATATAATTTCCTAAATCTCAAAGAATTTTTGGAAAATCTTCCTTCTCCAAAGCAAGAGGAAATTATACTACATGTTGATTTGCAGATTGATGATAATTATGTTTTCAAGTATAAGGCTGAAGTTGTAGATGCATGGTTTAATTTTGAGGATGCATCTTGTTAGCGCTCTGTAATTTGCCTAAGGCTGCAGAGGCAATCATAGAGGTAACCTCGAACCACTTCGAGTCTTGGATCTAGCCCTTCAAGACTCAGAGAGAGATCTCTCTTTTAGATTTAACTTGGTTTGTAAGGGATGGATTTTAGGCTAGCTATGAAAGCAATGAAAATATAGAGTTTTTGATTTTTAAATGGTTAGTTTGGGACAGCAAGGAGGGCCATTGGGAAAATGGGGTCTGTGCTTAAAAATGTGATTCACATCTCAGATCTGGACAAAGCTTTTACACCGGGCAAGGTAGCAGAAATATTGGATCGAAATAAGTCTTGATGATGTCGATTTGAGGAAGAAATAGGGGAGGAAAAAGCCAGGCAAAGGAGCAGCTAAGAATTCCTTGACTGAGCTCTTTAGATGAATAACATAAATATTGTCAAAAGGATAGATGCAAAGTATCTGCCGCTAAATTCTGCTATGTTTACTTACTTCTGACAATAAGAACTGAAAAATCAATTGGACAGATGACAGGAAAACACTTTAACAGAGGAAAAACACCACCAATATCTCCACACAGGAATCCTATGAAAAACTTGTCCTTTACTGATCAATCTTTTAATGATTACAGAAAAAAGTTTTCTGGCCAAGCACAGCCATCAACTCCAGCAAAGAAAATTAAAAATTTAGGTCAAAACCTCTCACACGGGTCTAAACCCTCTCCTCTCAACCCAGTCGAACCCTTGTTCTGTCCTTCACAGGTGTATAAATAATTAAAAACTGCCTCAGCCTTTCAAGGCGCGAGCTCACAATTCTATTTCTGAAAATAGAAAACAATTACACAACTAGACACATGTCGATTTGTTTCCTAAAACAAACAAGACAGTAAATCCCAAGAAATTCGATTTGGTAACTGCTATATGGACATCTGGAGTTTGTTAAGGTTCGCTGGAAGATGGACTATTACAGCATCACAATGAACAAATGTGGCAGCAGTCGAATGCCTTGAGGTGGTTTGGTAACTGGCTACCAGTTGTAAGATCGGTGCTATAACCTCTTGCCAAGTGCTCCCTGTAACTGAATTTCTTGTTTGCCAGATGGTTCAAACGATCTATGCCTGAAAACTGGGATAATTTGCCACCTCGTCTCTTTGCTGCCATTGGATTCTGGAGATGGTCATTTGAACTCACGTGAGTCAGGTGAGGACACCGGGCAAAAAGCCATTGTTTGTCAAGCTTGGTTGCTTCTGAAGTACCAATTTCTGCAGTGCACTTGAAGTAATATCAATACGGTTAAGTATAGCACAGTTTGAGTGAACATGTTCCTCAAGGCCTCATTCATTCCTCCTCCAAACATATTTTCAAAACCAAAACCACCATATCCAAAACCAAAGCCTCCACCTCCAGGACCACCTNCTTGAAGTAATATCAATACGGTTAAGTATAGCACAGTTTGAGTGAACATGTTCCTCAAGGCCTCATTCATTCCTCCTCCAAACATATTTTCAAAACCAAAACCACCATATCCAAAACCAAAGCCTCCACCTCCAGGACCACCTGCCTGTGCAAAACCTTCCGGACCAACCCTGTCATATAGTGATCATTTTTCATCATCTTTCAATACCTCATAAGCACGTTGAATTTCCTGAAAATTTTTTCTCTGCATCTAGATCCCCTTTATTCACCTCAGGATGATGCTTTTAGCAAGCGCATAGTAGGCTTTCTTGATTTCTCCTTGACCTGCATACTTACTTATTCCAATAATATCGTACAGGTCTCTTGCAGCCATCCCCAGGGTGCCTGTGGCATGAAATCTCCTCTTAGCTGATCCAAATCTAAATATTTTGCTACATAGATCCACCCTTCCATAACCTGAGATGGGGTGCTGAAAAAAGGGAGTCTTTAAACTGCCAAGCAAAGGAACAGATTCCAAATGCAGGAACGTGTAGATTATCTTGGACTGAAGCCTTCGGTTCTGGTGTTTCAGCCCTGCTTCGTCACCCTACGGAATTGTTTCGCAATCCTCGTGCAACACGCAAGATATGCTTAATGCCACTTGAACGCAACATTTGAACGAGCCCGGACACTCTGCAGCAATGTATTTCACAGAATTCTACAAGATTTAAAGGCAGCAATCTTACATTAATTGAAGCCAGAACTGGGCAACGCAAGTTTAACTCCACAAATTTTTTGCAATTGACAAGATTTATATTTTGGAGGCGGGTCAGCTCTAAAGTTACCGATGTCATTAGCTAGCAAAAATCAAGCTTTAATGCCTCGAGCATAAAACAGTGTGACAAGGCAGCCATTGATGAAGCATTGATCCCCTCACAGCTATGGAGTTTCATATCAGTCAACATAGGCATTCGAACAGCCTCCAGAGAGATATTTGGGCATAAAGATGCATCAAGAAAATGAAGATTTGACAATACAGAATGCTGAAAGGTTCTCATGCTTGTCAACTATTCAACTCTGTAAATTTAACTTATCGTGGCATTCTCCAACTGGATTTGTGGGAGGCTTCAAGGTCCTTTTTCGAATAACACGATGTGGTTCTGTCCATTTGCTATGACCACCGTTGCAGCCTGATCTTACATGCTACTGCTCTTCGTGGGCGCATGCGGCCTGAGCAACCACAACGATATCACATTGTTTTGGACAACTGTATAGTAACCTTCTCTGCATGCATGCTCCTCTGTGTTGGACACCTTGACTGGTTCAACACCTGGCATTGGGTTTGAAACTGCGTTTTATATATTTTTTTGATTTCCTGCAAGCGATATCCCACATTCACACCGTAAACTGAACTTTAAGTGATTATATTAGCCAACAGTCATATGGTGTGTCGATGAAGTGAGCCCGAGGCTTGGGCTTTGGAGTTTGTTGTTGGCGTTGTGCTAGCTTGTGTGCTTGTTGTTGGTTTGTGGAGTAGTGCTAGCGTTCGCTTGTGTGTTTGTTGTTGGTTTGTGGTGTTGAATATTCGGGGGGTTGGCCCTAGGCTGAGATACCTTTTTGCTAAAAATATTTTCAAACTTCTGCATAAAATTCTGCTAAAAGGCAAAGGCCGAGGGGCCAATTTTTTGCCAAATTCACCAAAAATAGCTAATAAACCCAACTTAGCATTTACGCCCAAGAGTCAAATTTACCATTTCAAACCAATCCACCATTTTTTGCTAAAAAATACACTGGAACGTGCTTTGAAGCCCGCGTGCAAGCACTCATCTAATGCTTGGTCAGTGTCGGGCGCTTTCCGCCGCCTTCGCCATGCGTCATGAGCGAACACATATGCCTGAAAAAGATAAATATTATTCAAAACACGGATCCCCTATTATATAGGGTTCTAACATAGTCTCCACCTGGGGAAGATAGCTCCGAAGGAGGTGTCTAGAATCGTTGAACTCTGAATTTCGCCGACCAGCTGATCATTGGGCTGCCCCCAAACTGTAAACTGAAAATAAACTATGAAGAGACAAAAAGAAGGTGCTCATCCTGATGAGTTTATTGGCGCATTCCTACCTACCCTACTTTGCTAACAGTTACTGCTTCAATCAGGTAATGAAAAAGTGCCAATGAAGCCAACCCAGCAGTTGATCCCATGATTGGGCTTCCTCATCATGCTTGACGAAAATCAAGGCTGAAATATGTAATGGCAACTGGTGAAGGCTCGGGTCCTTGCAGAAAAAACATGATTGAACAGGTGTACTGAAAAGGAGCTCCATATAATTTGCAACCAGGTCAATAAATATATGATCTATTTGTTGATTCTCCAGGTATTCGTTTAGCATTTTATCATGGATAAGTTTCCCATTCATGTCCTCAATATCAGACCATGACTGCAACTGTTCAATTTCAGACTTATGCTTGCAAACAACATATTCGTCAATCAGAAAATCGAAAGATGATACAATATCTTTTGGTTTAGGAGACGTAAGTTTCTCATAAAATTGTTTTGGAGGTTGGAAACTGTAGGACTGAAACTGAGTATTCAAGAGCTCAATATCCCTTTCGCGTTTTTCAGCCAACAGCTCGAGAACACAAATTTTAATTTCATGAGAAAAAAATTTCGATTTCCAACAATGAAACACGGCTGTTAACGGAACTTCATCGATTTGAAAATCTGCTAACTCATCCCTGAAATATTTTATAGCTTCACAATATACAGGATTTTCCACATACCTTGTCATCTTGAAGCACCGTCAAGGCTTTGAAATCTGGATTCTTCAGCAGTGAATTCGCTTGTGAACTTTGAAGCTCGAGATCTTGAACAATGGAGTCGCCAGGTGAATGGTACAGCCTTCCTGTGTTTGGCTTATGTTCACCATCAGAAGTCAAATCTGAACTTGAAGTGCAACTCTGGAGAAGGTCCCCAGTGGAGTCGCCAAAAATGTTAGCGCTCTGTAATTTGCCTAAGGCTGCAGAGGCAATCACAAAGGTAACCTCGAACCACTTCGAGTCTTGGATCTAGCCCTCCAAGACTTAGAGAGGGATCTCTCTTTTAGATTTAACTTGGTTTGTAAGGTATGGATTTTAGGCTAGCTATGAAAGCAATGAAAATATAGAGTTTTTTATTTTTAAATGGTTAGTTTGGGACAGCAAGGAGGGCCATTGGGCAAATGGGGTCTGTGCTTAAAAATGTGATTCACATCTCAGATCTAGACAAAGATTTTACACCGGGCAAGGTAGAAAAAATATTGGATCAAAATAAGTCTTGATGATGTCGATTTGAGGAAGAAATAGGGGAGGAAAAAGCCAGGCAAAGGAGCAGCTAAGAATTCCTTGACTGAGCTCTTTAGATGAATAACATAAAGATTGTCAAAAGGACAGATGCAAAGTATCTGCTGATAAATTATGCTATGTTTACTTACTTCTGACAATAAGAACTGAAAAATCAATTGGACAGATGACAGGAAAACACTTTAACAGAGGAAAAACACCACCAATATCTCCACACAGGAATCCTATGAAAAACTTGTCCTTTACTGATCAATCTTTTAATGATTACAGAAAAAAGTTTTCTGGCCAAGCACAGCCATCAACTCCAGCAAAGAAAATTAAAAATTTAGGTCAAAACCTCTCACACGGGTCTAAACCCTCTCCTCTCAACCCAGTCGAACCCTTGTTCTGTCCTTCACAGGTGTATAAATAATTAAAAACTGCCTCAGCCTTTCAAGGCGCGAGCTCACAATTCTATTTCTGAAAATAGAAAACAATTACACAACTAGACACATGTCGATTTGTTTCCTAAAACAAACAAGACAGTAAATCCCAAGAAATTCGATTTGGTAACTGCTATATGGACATCTGGAGTTTGTTAAGGTTCGCTGGAAGATGGACTATTACAGCATCACAATGAACAAATGTGGCAGCAGTCGAATGCCTTGAGGTGGTTTGGTAACTGGCTACCAGTTGTAAGATCGGTGCTATAACCTCTTGCCAAGTGCTCCCTGTAACTGAATTTCTTGTTTGCCAGATGGTTCAAACGATCTATGCCTGAAAACTGGGATAATTTGCCACCTCGTCTCTTTGCTGCCATTGGATTCTGGAGATGGTCATTTGAACTCACGTGAGTCAGGTGAGGACACCGGGCAAAAAGCCATTGTTTGTCAAGCTTGGTTGCTTCTGAAGTACCAATTTCTGCAGTGCACTTGAAGTAATATCAATACGGTTAAGTATAGCACAGTTTGAGTGAACATGTTCCTCAAGGCCTCATTCATTCCTCCTCCAAACATATTTTCAAAACCAAAACCACCATATCCAAAACCAAAGCCTCCACCTCCAGGACCACCTNCTTGAAGTAATATCAATACGGTTAAGTATAGCACAGTTTGAGTGAACATGTTCCTCAAGGCCTCATTCATTCCTCCTCCAAACATATTTTCAAAACCAAAACCACCATATCCAAAACCAAAGCCTCCACCTCCAGGACCACCTTCCTGTGCAAAACCTTCCGGACCAACCCTGTCCTGTGGCATGAAATCTCCTCTTAGCTGATCCAAATCTAAATATTTTGCTACACAGATCCACCCTTCCATAACCTGAGATGGGGTGCTGAAAAAAGGGAGTCTTTAAACTGCCAAGCAAAGGAACAGATTCCAAATGCAGGAACGTGTAGATTAGCTTGAACTGAAGCCTTCAATTCTGGTGTTTCAGCCCTGCTTCGTCACCCTACGGAATTGTTTCGTGATCCTCGTGCAACACGCAAGATATGCTTAATGCCACTTGAACGCGCCATTTGAACAAGCCCGGACACTCTGCAGCAATGTATTTCGCAGAATTCTACAAGATTTAAAGGCAGCAATCTTACATTAATTGAAGCCAGAACTGGGCAACGCAAGTTTAACTCCACAAATTTTTTGCAATTGACAAGACTTATATTTTGGAGGCGGGGCAGCTCTAAAGTTACTGATGTCAGTAGCCAGCAAAAATCAAGCTGTAATGCCTCGAGCATAAAACAGTGTGACAAGGCAGCCATTGATGAAGCATTGATCCCCTCACAGCTATGGAGTTTCATATCAGTCAACATAGGCATTCGAACAGCCTCCAGAGAGATATTTGGGCATAAAGATGCATCAAGAAAATGAAGATTTGACAATACAGAATGTTGAAAGGTTCTCATGCTTGTCAACTATTCAACTCTACAAATTTAACTTATCGTGGCATTCTCCAACTGGATTTGTGGGAGGCTTCAAGGTCCTTTTTCGAATAACACGATGTGGTTCTGTCCATTTGCTATGACCACCATTGCAGCCTGATCTTACATGCTAATGCTCTTCGTGGGCGCATGAGGCCTGAGCAACCACAACGATATCACATTATTTTGGACACCTGTACAGTAACCTTCTCTGCATGCGTGCTCCTCTACGTTGGACACCTTGACTGGTTCAACACCTGGCATTGGGTTTGAAACTGCGTTTTATATATTTTTTTGATTTCCTGCGGGCGATATCCCACATTCACACCGTAAACTGAACTTTAAGTGATTATATTAGCCAACAGTCATATGGTGTGTCGATGAAGTGAACCCGAGGCTTGGGCTTTGGAGTTTGTTGTTGGCGTTGTGCTGGCTTGTGTGCTTGTTGTTGGTTTGTGGAGTAGTGCTAGCGCGCGCTTGTGTGTTTGTTGTTGGTTTGTGGTGTTGAATATTCAGGGGATTGGCCCTAGGTCGAGATACCTTTTTTCTAAAAATATTGTCAAATTTTTGCATAAAATTATGCTAAAAGGCAAAGGCCAAGGGGCCAATTTTTTACCAAATTCACCAAAAATAGCTAATAAACCCAACTTAGCATTTACCCCCAAGAGTCAAATTTACAATTTCAAACCAATCCACCATTTTTTGCTAAAAAATGCACCGGAACGTGCTTTGAAGCCCGCGCGCAAGCACTCATCTAATCCTTGGTCAGTGTCGGGCGCTTTCCGCCGCCTTCGCCATGCATCATGAGCGAACACATATGCCTGAAAAAGATAGATATTATTCAGAACACCGATCCCCTATTATATAGGGTTCTAACACAACTGATCAACTAGTCATTGAAGATCTAGAGGCAAATATCATGCATCATGTTTTAATTGATCCTATAGCGGATTACATGGAGATTCATGTTAGCTTGAGTTTTCAAACATGTTTTCTCTATAAGGACCAAAAATATCAACAGCTGCCATTTCATATTATGAGGACACATAGTCAAGGTATACTCAGGATTTCACCGACAAGCAGTCAAGTTGTCCATTTGTTTTTGCAGCTACTGGACTGGCTTCATTGGCATTTCTGTATTACCCGATTCAGCAAAATTATGAGATAGATTAGGGTAGGTAGATGGGTGCAAATAAGTTCAGTACTCTGAGCATTTTTCTAGTTTCAGTTTCAGATTGCTTTTCAGTTTTTCAGTTCAAGTATGATCCAGAATTTAGTTTGCAGAGAGTTTTGGTTTCAGTTCAAGATCTTCAGCTACAGGGATTTTGTAGCAGATCGGGTTGCATGTTGGGGAACAGCCCAATGGATAAGGCACTGATTATCAAGTTCCCAGAGTTCAGCGGTTGTAGACATCTCCTTCGGAGCTATCTTCCCCAGGTGGAGCCTATGTTGGAACCCTATATAATAGGGGATTCAGTGTTCTGACAAGTATCTATCTTCTTCAGGCATTATGTTGTTGCTCACGACACACAACAAAGGTGTAAAAGCGACAGAAATTTCTCAAATCACCTCAAATGTTATTACAACAGAGTTTTTGTTTTCGGTGGTTAAGGTGTAGATTTTCACGTTATGTTAGCTACCGAAAGTGAGAGCTTTCGGTCGCTTAGAGCCCATTTTTTGTGTACCTCTAACCACCGAAAGCATGTAGCTAGTTTTTTTAAAAAAGAAAATTGGCAAATCAAGGACTCCCAGATTTCCAGAAAACCTAACAGCAGATCCGATGTTTTCAGGCAAAAGATCAGTCAACATTATTCCCAGATCTCCAGGCAACAAAGGGGCAGTTTGTTCCTGATTTTAAATTAAATACAGGTTGTCGAGTATCCTGGAATAGAAAATCGGGACTTAAAATTTAAAGGCATTTGTTAGATGGAAACTCACTTCCAGATTTTCAGCAACAAATGGACATCGAAATTCTCATATCTAGCCAGCAATTACCCATTCGATGGAACATAAATAGGTGATAGAGAATCTATTAATGAAGGAAGAAAATATTCATCTCTCGTTACTCAATTGTCAGGAAAATTTGATGAATCAAGCAGATAAGAGTGTAGATGGCTAAATTGATTACAAATTTGCGAGCAAGAGGACATAACTCATTGAATTTGTTTTCACCTGGTGCCTTTTATTTCCCTTATGGTCCATGTTTGAAGGGTCAAAGATCAAATCCTGCATATTGGGGTATAGACCAATTTGGAAAATATTCTGTACCAGATTTTAAGCAACTTGTTTCTATTCTTATCCAAGGAGAATTTTCGATCCCTTAGTCCAAGGAGAATCAGTTTTGAAAGAGATTTCTTCCAGATCACAAGTGGCAGAATTTTCCTATAATTCAGGTAGCAGTTAGAGCACCGATCCTCCAACTGGCAGCAAATCTCCAACAACCTCAAGCATTCGACTGACTCTGCATTTATCTTTTTTTATGCTGTTAGAGTGGATTCGCCAACAAAACTTAACAAACCTCCAATGTTCCAGATGTCAAGCAGTAGTTACCGAATTGAACTTTCCTTTGATTTGTTGTCTTGTTTGTTTTAGGAGACAGTTTACATGTGTCGAGAGCATTGTAATTGTTATCTATTTTTAGAAAGTATGGGTAGAGTTCGAGTTTTTTAGGACTGATAGTATCTTTAACTTTATATGCACATGTAAAAGATGTAAGCAGGGTTCGACCTGTGAGGTGTTTTTTCCTTTTCGCTGGAATGTGGGCTTTGCCATTCCAGAAGACTTTTTCTGCAATCATTAAGTGATTGAACTGTAATGGGCATGCTTTTTATAGGATTCTTGTGTGGATGTGTTGTTGGTGTTCTTTCTTTGTTAAGTATTTTTCCTGTCATCTTTTCACTTGTTGTCAATTCTTATTGTCAGAAGATAGTAACAGAGCAGAATTTATTGGCAAAATGCTATGCATTTGTTCTTTTCATAATCTTTATGTTACTCTTCTAAAAAGCTCAGTTAAGGAATTCTTAGTTTCTCCTTTGCTTGGATTTTTCCTCCCCTAGTTCTTCCTCAAATCGACACCATCAAAACTTAATTCGATCCAACATTTTCGCTATCTTTCCCTGTGTAAGAACTTTGTCCAGATCTGAGAGTGAATCACATATTTAAGTGCAGACCTCATTTGCCCAATGGCCCTCCTTGCTATCCCAAACTAACCATTTAAAAATCAAAAACCCCATACTTTCATAGTTAGCCTAACATCCAACCCATACAAACCAAGTTAAATCGAAAAGAGAGATCCCTCTCTGAGTCTTGGAGAGATAGATCCAAGACTCCAAGTGGTTTGAGGTTTCCTCTGTGATTGCCTCCGCAGCCTTGGGCAAATTACAGAGCGTTAACAGGCATGCACCTCAATTTTTTATGCCTTGCATTTCCATGTCTTTTATTGACTTGAATTTCCATGTCATGCCATGCCTTCCCTTTGAGATAGAAGAGGTTGAGGAGTGTGCTTGGCACATAAAACTACCTATCAAGAATGTGGGTGCGTTCCTATAACATGTTCGCGGCCAAGGATGAGCACTCAACCTAAGGGATTAGCATTGAAAGTGTTTTAAAGCATAGAAAAATGGTTAGAGAACCAAGATGTGGGTGCAAGGATGTTGTGGCCTTTAACAAGAGGTATATGCATAGTTCACTTAGGGCTCAAGTGTGGAGGTGGTTAAGGGTCGAGTATAGGTTATGCCTAGTCTTAGATGGAGCTAGCGGGGTCTAATTCATGGTATAGGTCAATATCTATGTCATGGTCTAGGTCATGGTCATGGTATAGGTCTAGATCTAGGACTATTTCATGGTCTAGGTCACGGTCTATGCTCTAGGTCATGTTCTATGCTCTAGGTCTAGGTCTAGGTCTTGACATACCTTTCCATGTCTAGGTATTGCTATGTCTAGGTCTTGTTATGTCTAGGTCTAGGTCTTGACATGTCTAGGTCAAGGCCATCTATTTCCTTGTGATGTACCAAACTTGTTATAGTGTGTGAGAGTCTGAGAGGGAGACAGGGGAATACATAGAGGGGGGTAGATAGAGAGAGTATGAGAGTGTGAGAGTCAAAGAGATGAAGACAGGGAGGGTGGTAAAGAGAGAGAGGAAGAAATATTGTAAGGGGGGAAGAGAGGAAGGTAGAGAGGGGGGTGGAGAGAGAGGAATAAAGAGAGTGTGAGGGGGGGTAAAGGAAGACAAATAGAGTGTGTGAGAGTGAGTTAGAGGGAGACAAAGAGGGGGGGTAGAGAGACAAAGAGAGGAAGGGAGAGAAAGGGAAGGGGGGTAGATAGCGGAAAAGAGAGCAAGGGGGAGAGTGGGGGATAGAAAGGGAGGGGGATATGGTGGGAAAGAGAGGGAGGGTTAGATGAAATAGGTAAAGAGAGAAGTGGGGTAAAGAAAAAGAGAGTTCAAGAGTGATATGAAGAGAGAGAGGGGGGGTAGAGAGAGAGGGAGGATGGAGAGAGAAAAGAAGATTAGAAGAGAGGTTGAGACTGATATGGATAGAGAAAGGGGCGTAGAACTAGGGGTAAAGAGAAAGAGACAGGGAGGGAGATAGAAATAGGGGTAGAGAGAGAATGAGACTAACAATGAGGAGAGAGAGAAAGAGGTAGTATATGTAAGAGAGAAAGAGAGGAGAGAGAGAAAGAGGTAGTATATGTAAGAGAGAAAGAGAGGAGAGATATTGGG
>SNQJ01S0108774.1:62376-72982 GCA_010110895.2 Picea sitchensis
GCATTGTCTTGAGTGTTTGCTTGTGATTAAGAAGAATAGAACTCTTCTCTTTCCCGTACATAGAATTCATTGAAAGAAAGAAATTCATATCATTCTTTTGCATTCTATTGGAGTCGATTGTCTTACACATCATCAGTTTCATATCCATGAACCCTTTGATTTAAAATCCATTAAAATCAACCACACGCTAATAAAATCAATTTGAATATTTTGTTTTTAGCACACCAACAGTATCTTAGGATTAGAGTCTTTGGACTATGTGAAGTGAGTAAATTGTCCAATACTACTAAAGAGACTGTAGAACATTAAAGAGCGTTCAATTCCAACTTTTGTATAAGCATATCCGGGAACCCCCTCTCACACAGGGGCTAAACACGAGGTCGCGTGCGGAAGAGAAGCGAAGATTACCCATCCAAAGCTTAACCAATCGTAGTGGAAAGATCATATATTGGGGGCTATTCTTGAGAAACCATTGGTTTCATTTGGTCTCGGTGCTTCATGAACTCTGAATTCGTTCGGGGACCTATGGATTCCTATCGGTCCAATTTTCTTCAGTTCTCTTGAAGCGCTTCGGACTTTGATATACTGCCCATACGTTCGGTCTCAAATGTCAAATGTACCCCCGGAGGCTAACTACGAGTTGGTAACATTAGTGGCCTTTCCTAGGTATCTACAGAGGTGACTGTGGGGGGATTCCCACGGTACTTGGGGCAGACGTTGTATCACACACTTAGTACCCTTGGAGGGTGATCCCATGAAAGCAAGGTTTTCTTGCAGCGAGAAGGGATGTTACGTGGAGGTCGGGGTAACTTCTTCTCACTTCTTTGTTGGCGGCTTGATATCCCGTCTTTGGAAGATCCTTAAAATCTATTGTTGCTTGGTTAATTGCTTTTAGTTTTCATAGGAGTGTGTTTCTTTGTTTTGCATAATCGACCTTAGGATCAAAATTTTCATAGTATATAAGGTATGGAACCTGACACTTAGGAACCACAACATAATCTTTCTTATGAAGCAGTGATCGTAGATCACAGTTCTGAAACCGGGAGCATCGCTCCTCGAAGTGGCCATCACATTGAAGAACCGGTCCCAACCTTCATAGAAATCTTGTCATATTTTTTGAATATTCCGTTTATTGATCCACTTGGCCAACCAATATTTGATACACCATCCACGAGATACGTTGATTTTTATTCTTCTTATCTCTTACCGCCTGGTTCAACCATTACATCATCTTTTGGCATGAACCCACCAATTTTTGAATGACTTGAGAATTCATCTCTTTCCACAACTCTCGTATTTGATACTGTTTGTGCTTATTTTTTACCAAAAACATCAGTGACCTAGGTATCCCTGACTCAACCACTTTCACATTCATCTCCTCCTGCACCCGAGTCAGGTATTATTCCTGCTTCTTTTTTTCCACACATGCACATGCCAAGTGCTTTACTTGGTCGTCCCATAGCTCAAATGGATAGTATTCAAGTCGTTCACACAACCACGGTTACACAATATAATCAACATCCATCTCACACATCACATATTAGTACTCCCTACATTGGAGGTCAATATTCAATGGGAGGTCAACCTTCAGTTGGGGGGAAACATTCAGCTGCAGGGAAACTTTTTACTGGGGGGAAACCTGCATGGTTTCAACATCAACCGACATGGGGGAAAACCACTCCTACAAGTCCTTATATACCTACTACCATTGGTATGTATCTTGTTCATCCATATCCAGGAGTTGCGAATCCTTTTTGGACTCAACCCAATCTGGCGGGCATTCCTTCGCAAGGAACTATGACCTATCAATCTGTAAACTCCATGATTCAAATGCAACAGTCCCTTCCACCACCATAAATAGGGGGCCCAATAGGTCAACCGCAGTACATAAGAGTTCCACTTGTTCAATCACAGTACATGGATGTACAAATAGGACAATCACCTTACATAGGTGGACAACTTGGACTACCACCTTATATGGGAGGACCATCTAATTTTGTCACTTCGTCACAACCTGGATACAGTCAGCAATATAGTTATCACCAGTATCCACAACCTAACCGACATCAACCTTTCTTGGCTACGTTAGATCTGCCAGATCTATCGCATTTAACAAACGATCCCATCCTTCATGCCCTGTTTTGGCCCACCATCCCTTCCAAATTACCATCTGACATTCCTAAATTTGACGGAAAACCTGGGGAATACCCTAACAATCATGTTATGACTTTCCATTTATGGTGTTCTTCCAACACTTTGATGGACAATTCCATTCGTCTTATAATTTTTCAAAGAACACTTATAGGTGCGGCAGTAAAATGGAACATTGAACTGCCGCATAACTCTTTTGTCAACTTTAACTCTCTTACCATGGATTTCCTGACACATTTTCAGTTGCCTATATGGTATGAGACCGGTATAGAACTTTGTAGCTCTCTCCGACAATCCTCTTCCACCCACATATTTGATCATATTCATGAGTGGAGACGACGGAGACGGTTGATTAAAGCTCCAATTCCAGACCAACTCCTCATGGATTGGTTTACAAACTCACTCTTGCCTCGCATCGCCCGCGATGTTGCTATGGGAAATGTAGTTAATAAGGAGCAGGCTATCAGTCGTGCACAGTATTTGGATTTGGTTTACTCCCAATCTGACACACTTTATGATCTGATCCCTATTGCTCCTCGTCAGTCAAATGATCTGTCAAGACCTACTCCAGAATCTAATTATGCTCCAAACACCACAACTAATTCCGCTCCTGCTCAAACCTCTGAGGTGAATGTGGTCCAATCCTCTTCATCTCAGCAACCAGGAGGTAATAAGAAAAAGGGAGAATCCAAGAAATCTTTTAACGAGTAGGATAATCCTAAGTCTGTTGATACTCAACCGACAAGGAAACCTAAATTTCATTGTATGATTTGTGAGGAAGACCACTACATGAAAGATTGTCCTCATCATGAGGTCATTGCTAAATATCTAAAGGGTACCTCCCAACTGGTTCAGCAACCAAACTCAGTTGCACAAAACCCTATCCCTCCGCAAGGAGGCGATCCAGGTCATTCCCACCATGGGGATGCTTCCACAAGCGCCTATCAAGTTTACATGTTTAAGATGGTTAATTTCACAACTCGTATGAATACCTATGACACTCCTCCAGGTGATAAGCCTAATGGGAAGGTTGTCGACCATCCTTCTAACTCTACTCCTCCTCCATCTTCCAATCCTCTTCATATTGAGAATCCAATTTCTGATGTAGTGTTGCGCCTGCCTAAGAGCGTAATTCGAAAAGTGGTTTTTAATCCAAATGCCCACGCTACCCAAAACTACAACATCGTTGAATATTTGGTGCAAGAGCCTTGCGATATGTCAATCCTTGAATTTCTACATCACTGTCCAAATCAACGTAGAACCATGTTGTCTGCCATTGGAGCAATGGATCCTGAGGAGTCAAACCTGATTACGTTTAATCTGGATTATTTTAAGGAGAGATTCTCCCATCACTTAGCATCCCAAATTCAAGTTTTTTTTAGTGAACACACCATCCATCGTACTATTTTGGATGAGGGAGCCTCCACTTGTGTCATGTCTTTTCCTTGTTGGAGAGCCCTTGGTTCTCCTGCCCTTATTTCTTCCCCAACCACCCTAAAATCGTTTGATGGACATGGTTTCCAACCTCACGGAATCTTGAAATATTTCATTGTGACTTTGAAGGGTAAGACTGTTACAGTTTATATCAAAGTAGTTGATGCACCCTTGGATTATAATTTGTTACTTGGTCGCAGTTGGTTCTATGCAATGATTGTCGCCGCATCTTCTGTGTTTCATATATTATGATTTCTCCATCAAGGAAAGATTATAATTGTTGACCAACTTGAGTATACAACTCCAGATCTCAACAATGTCGCAACAAATAATGTCCCCTTTCTAGGACAGAATAATTTTGAGAGTGTAGGTGTAGGCCTTCTCAAGGATTCCTCGCTCATGGGGGCTTTTCCTTTGCCTTCTCCTCCCACCACATAGGTTGCCACTTTAAACATGATTTCGAATCAGGTACAACAATCCTTCAATTCCTCTCTTCCGTTGGTAGTACCTAGTCTCGATGAGCACAGTTCATTGTCTTTGTCAAGCTCGTTAAAAAATGAAACAGACCCCCCTCCATTACAATCGATTCTTACTCTGGATCAAGGACTTGAACCTTATTTTCCTCCGCCTAGTGAAAATGTTTCCATCAGTCACAGGAAACCTAAACGAGGAAAGAATAAGAGTCACCAAAGGAAACAATGCTTGGGGGGAAGATCTCCAGCCTCTATACATTGTTCTGAAGCTAGACTGCCCACTTTTTCCAAATAAGTTGGGGGAAAACTACCTCCAGAGAGACATGCTGCTAGGAGTGATCCTCGTTCGAAGGTCATTCCCATCTTAACGTAGTAGTCTTTTTTTGGAACGAGATTAGTCTTTGTTCTTTCTCGTGCTGGTAAATAAATGAGAATAGGTTATCGAGCTTATTCTTTGTTCTTTCTCATGCTCGTAAAAACATGAGCATGTAACTGAGTATGATTTTATCACTTTTTCGGACTAAGGAAGCTTATACGAAAAAGGAACCCCTGGAGTCTCCTTTAATCTCTTTTCAGACTCTCTAAACATGAAAAGATTGTCGATTGATCTTGCTTCCTTTCACACTCGTTAAAAGGTTTGAAAGGGCATCTTTCGAGTGGTATTTTATCTCTTTTTCAGCCTCGTGAGACTAAAATTACGAAAAAGGACAACCCTGGAGTCGCCTTTAAGTTCTTTTCAGACTCTCTAAACATGAAAAACCATCGAGATTTCCTTCTCTGGACTTGCTAAACTACACATTGAAGGGCGCATATGGGGACAAATCCTAACTTCTTCCAGTTCGTTAAACAAAGGAAGAGGAACTTACTGAAGGTGATTTATATCGAGCATGTGTTACCCTCCTTGAGCTCGTTAAATTAAAAAGAGGTACTCATCTATCTGGGTGGGGCAAAAATTGAAGGAAGTGGATCAAGGTTTTTGAGAATCCTTTATGGCAAATTTTGTCGCCCTTGAACATGGCACCTATTTGTGTCTTGTCTTACAGTTGGGTAATCTTCTTGTCTCTGATTCATACCAATTCCATGTGTCACCATACTTTTTCTTCCAGTTGAAGAGTGCTCTTATTGTCATCACATTACATTTTGGTACTCGTCAATTCAATGTTTCCAAGTCAGTTGTCTTCCCTCGTCATGTTCAAGGGAAGTTTCACTTCAAACCATCCATCTGCAGTATTACCAGTTTCCATTTCCTGTGTCAGTCCACACTCATTTGATTCACCATCTTACATCACTTTCCTATGTCATTTTTGTGTCGTTGATGGGGGATACATCAAGGCCCTCCTTCGACGAGTCTCTTCTTTTCGACTTCAACACATCATCCAGGAATTAGACTTAGAAACCAGTTAGTACCTTGGGACCTGCATGTCTCAATGGAAGGCCTACTCACCTTCGACAGTAGGTTTTCATCATTGACCTCTGATCGAATGATTCCACAAATGTTCGAGTTCATATCATTTATTCACATTCGTTGGAATGTACTAGGATACCTTGGGAGGCATTGACATCATTGGTGATTTCCCTCGCACTTGTTAACGTTTTACCTCAATGATCGGTAATCAAGTGGTTTCTACAATGTTAAACATCAAAACATCTATCCACATGGCTAGATTCTTAAAACATCAAAATTGGGATGAAGACCCTAGGTTGATCATTCACCCTGTTAAACTGCTTTTCCAAGGCTATGAAGGAGATCATTTGAGCATGCTGATGTATCACATAGATCCACATTGTATTGGTCCATGGCTATGTTTTATCATCTCATAGATCCATTGTGTATTTCTCATGGCTACGATCAGTTTGTGTCATGGAGGTATGGATCCACATTGTATATTTGGTGGCCATATCCTTAATTAATATTTTTTCATGGATCCGCAATGTATTGGTCGACGGCCATGCTTTGATTCACCTCATATTCCGAGCATAGGTATGCATGCCTCGAAAATGGAACATTTTTTAATATTCTTTGATGCTTGTTTGCAGTTTATTCCAGGTTCTCCAACTCCACAACCTTGCATTAAATATTTATAAAGTGTTTTGGTCATCATTCTCTCTTCTGACCTCACACTTTAGGGGGCATTCTGTTACACATGAAATTTGAACACCTAGGTACCTCGCCCTAAGTGTCGTAAGTGTCATACGCCTTGACACCATGGAATAACCTATATCACAATCCCTAGTCAATGTGGAGGAGGGATATATTACATGAAGTCCAAAATACCAAGTGCACATGAATTATTATTAATATTCATGAAAAATAAATTAATTAAGTGTGAGAATCAAGTGCACATGAATTATTATTAATATTTATGAAAATGAAATTAATTAAGTGTGAGAATCCACCTCACATTTGGTTTCTTATTGTTTAGGGAAGGTGGAGGATCTCATGGATGGTTGAAATATCTCCTCCTTAAAATCCTTGAGAGATATTTCCTCCCTAAAATCCTTAAGATATATTTTCTCCCTAAATATCTTAAAGATCCCTTTTTAGTGGATCTGATGAGTGATCCTCTCCATGGTGGTTAAGCTTCCAAATCCTATATAATGAGGGCTTTCCATGGAGATGGAGGAGGCATAATTGGAGGTATCAAAACTATGGTCTTGGGAGAAAGCTTTAGGATATCAAACCTATGATTTTGGAGCTTTTTGTAAGGGTTGGATGAGGAGGACTTGGAGAGGTTGTTGCGACTTCATCTATGGTTTGTAAGTATCTCTTTTGAGTTATCATTAATATATGCTTGGACTATTCCATTCTAATCTGTGTATCTTCACATATGTTGTCTATTATAGATGGATTTGATTAGACTAATATTATAGAGTAGAGTAGGATTTTTTATCTTCTTGTTGTCCATTGCATCACAGGTGTCGAACGATGCCAAGGAGCTCGGGGATCAATCTCAAATTGGAGAAATGAGGACAAACACCAGAATAAGGTGCATCACACTTTCTTCCTTCTCCTTATCTTTTTGATTAGGTAATTATATTCAAAGGGATATTAGTGTCCAATGTTAGCATCTTTCTGTCTTGATATAGGGGTCTAGAATCCAAGAGGAGATTCACCTATCTACAGGGGGGTTTTCCTACAACAATCACGAATCCCTTTGGATGCTCGATGTAAAAATTTTCCTCAATATCACCATTGAGAAAGGTTTTATTTACATCCATCTGATGTAGTTTCCAACCCATAGATGAAACTAGTTCAATGATAGTATGGATGGAAGTGTATCGGGTCACGGGAGAAAATGTCTCCTCATAATAAATTCCCTCCACCTGTGAGAATCCTCTGGCTACAAATATTTATTTGTACTTCTCGACACTTCCATCAGCTACATGCTTGATCTTATAGATCCACTTGGAAGTCACTACAAACTTCCCTTCTAGTCTCATAACAATATCCCACACATCATTCTTCATGATGGACTGATACTCTTATGTCATGGAATCTTTCCATACCTTCTGAAAGGATGCTTCTCCATGAAAAGAAGGCTCGGTATCAATGATGTGGCTCATGGTTGAAACATAGCTCCAAAATCTCTTTGGTCTCTTTCTCTCTCGAAATGTGCCTTGAGGAGTTGCATGTCCCTCTGCCTCCTACAGAGTTTGTCGATCCCAAGTAGGCCTTTTATGGCCTACTGCAATGTCTCTGGGAACATCAACTGGAGAAACTGGAGCAACTGGATCAATTGGATCGACTAGAACAATGGTTGTCTCCCTCTAAAATGTTGAAGGGGAGAAGGTATTGTCTCTTTCTTCTTATCAAATATTTTCACTCACTCTAAAGTTGGAAGGATAAACATATGTCTTGGAGGAATTGTGACATCATCATTTTCATATGTTGCTATCCTGGAGACATCCCGTGTCTTCTCAGTTCCTTTACTACCTCTACAATATCTTGTTGGCCTCCTGTACTAGGATAACAACCAATCAAGAAAATTTGGACTCCCGTACCAGGGATAATGTTCCAAGTCATGAGATCTCCCACACCAGGGATAATACCCTTCATTATCAAAATGCAAGAAACTACAGGGTAATAAGGAAATCAAATAAGGAATGTAGTACAATACTTACCTTAGTTTACAGTTATGCTCAATCTTGATTTTGGTCCTCCTGAGAAAGCTTAGAAAAATAAATCCTCATCTTTCATGTCTTCATCTTTCTGAGGTGGGTCTGGATCAATTTCAGCAATGGAGGATTGTTGTCTTCCTCTCTTCCTGGTAGGACAATTTCTCACATAGTGTCCATACTTGTCACATTTAAAACACTAGATCTTTGATTTGTCTCTTCTAGGATCATACCCTGAAGTTGATGAAGTCTTCTCATCTTTGAATGCTTGGTTGAAGTTTCTTCTATTTCTTCCTCCTTTCTTCGTATGAAAGGCAAGAGCATGATTGCCATCATGAGGTGAGTCTTCCACTCCTCTATCCATAAGAGAATATCCCCCAACCATAAAACCCTAATGCACACAAGAGGGTGCTCTACCACATTGAAACTAGTGCCCAAGAGAGGTGTGCACTTCATCCCTAAAATGTACTTTCTGAAATTCTAAAATGTCAAGTGTCAAGTGTGTTTCCTCAAAGGGGAAATCACCTTTATTTATACAATGATGGACATAGAAAAAGTTGTGTCTATTTGCACAACAGGGCCGACCTCATTAACTCAGTAATATAATTAATTATAACAATAATCATTAATTATATTTCACTTATGGTGGGGTCGACTTGTACCCTTTACATCACAATTAGGGTTACAGGAAAATATTACACTTAGAAAATATAGCAAGGGATACACATGTACACTAGTGCTCAGCCACTAGGGACACGTCCACCTGTGCTCATCCACATGGACATCATACTCAATAGATCTCTATCTCAATTGAGTCCACATGAGAATCATTTGGAGTACCACATCATCTCAACTCTCACACAGAGGAGAACAATACACCCATCACATGGTCACACCCAACCATTGGGGGACGAATCAACTCTCACATAGAGGAGAACGATGCCCCATCACATGGGAATGCCCAACACTAGGATCTCTCACAGGTCGACTCAACTCAGTCACAGAGGAGAACGTATCCTGGAGGATGTCTCACGACGCTGCAATCATCAACATGGAGTGGGGTAGAGAGAGTGTGCGTGAGTGTGAGAGGGGGGCAGAGAAAGAAAGAGAGTGGAGTTGGACAGCGAGTGTTTGAGTGTGTGAGAGGGAGGGATATGGATACAAAGAGAGGGGGTAGAGAGAGAGAGGTGGAGGAAGAGTGGAGAGGGAGGGAAGGGGGTAGACAGAGGTAAAGAGAGAAAGGGGGGAAGAGTGTGGGAGAGAGTAAAAGTGAGATACAAAGTGAGGGGGAGAGAGGGGTAGATGTATGAGAGAGATAGAGAAGAGAGATAGTGTGTGTGTGAGAGAGAGAGAGAGGGAGAGTGATATTGAGTGTGAGATGAAGGGGGGATATAGAGGGAAGGGGGGGGTAGAGAGATATAAAGAGAGAAATGGGTAGAGAGTAGAGGCGAGAGAGGGAGGGGGATACTGAGTGTGGGGGAGAAAGGAGTACATGAAAGCGAGAGAGGGGGGGAGAGGGAGATAAGGGGAGGGAGGTAAAGAGACAACAAGAGTGTAATAGAGCTTAAGAGTGAGATGGAGACATAGAGGGATAGGGTAGAGAGAGAGGGAGGAGGGAAAGAAGGGGAGGGAGGGAGAGAACCATCAAGAGCATAAGAGAGGTCGGGAGTGAGATGCAGAGAGATAGAGAGAGAGCTAGAATGAGAAAGAGAGAAATAGGGGTAAAGAGAGAAAGTGAGAGTGATACTAACAACAAGGAGAGAGAGAGAGAAGTGGGAGAGAGATGGGGCTTATAGGGGGTGGGAGGGACAAAGGGGAAGAGGGAGGGGGGGCGAGACATAAAGAGAGGAAGGAAGGAGGGGGAGAGAGAGGGGGGGAAGAGGGAGAGAAATATATTGAGAGAGAAAGAGAGAGAGGGGGAGAGTCGAAGAGGGAGGAGATAGAGAGGGAGTGGGTGTGAGAATGTGAGGCATGGAGAGGAAAGGTCGAGGTCTATATCATGGTCTAAGTCTAGGTATAGGTCTAGTTCTTGAAATTCCTTGCCATGTGTAGGTTAAGGCCATGTATTTCCTTACCATGCCTTGCCTTTAAATGTACCAAACTTTCTAGTGTGTGAGAGTGTGAGAGGGAGAGAGAGGAATACAAAGAGGGGAGTTAGAGAGTGAATGTGTTAGAGTGTGGGAGGGAGAGAGAGGAAGACATAGAGGGGGGATAGAAAGTGTGTGTGTGTGTGTGGGAGGGAGAAAGAGGAAGACAAGGAGGGGAGGTAGAGAGTGATTGTGTTAGAGTGTGGGAGGGAGAGAGAGGAAGACATAAAGGGGGGATAGAAAGTGTGTGAGAGAGAGTGTGGGAGGGAGAGACAGAAACGTATAGAAGTGTGGTAGAGAGAGTTTGAGTGTGAGAGGGAGAGAGAGGAATATAGAGAGGGGGGT
>SNQJ01S0108775.1:0-15275 GCA_010110895.2 Picea sitchensis
TCCTCCAAAGGATTGCTCTGAACGATCCCACTATTGCTCTATCTTACAACAACATTCTCAGTAGAAGAAACATTGATGGATTTCGGCTATACGTATGCTCCTAACCTCATCCATCAGGGGGCATCTGTTATCACTGAAATTTCGTCTGCATATGGCGACAAGAACTCAGCATCGTCAAACAGTAATGAAGTCATTCATGGCCCTGAAATAATCTTACAGCATTCAAAAAAGGTCAAAAACTATACAAAGTAGTGAAAAATTGAAGAGCACTTTACATAAGTTGGGCGTGCGCGCACATGTGCGGAACAGAAACGTACCATGCGCGCATATGCGCACGATGCACGGTTGTTATCGCAAAAAGTCGCGCACCTGCTAAACGACGCATTTATTGAAGTGGCCGGCCTCCCAACCACTTATGGATCATCTCCCAAGCCGATTTGACCCTCAAATCTGAGCTGAATCCGGATGGTAGGCTGGTCAAAGACCTAATAAATCCCTAAAGAGCCTCTTTTCACACTACAAAGGAGTTACACAATAACCTAATGCAATGCTATAAAAATCCATGAAGAAACCTCATTTTCTCAAGTAATTTCATGCAATGTTATGCTGCCTATATTGTTTTAAGGACTCCATCCTTGACAAGATCACTTGGGCACCATTTCATTGAGCAATCCACCTCTCCCTTGAGTGGATTTGCAAAGGAGTTCTTTCACCACCATTTTCATTTTTCTTGTTGTAAGGAGAGCAAGTTTGTGAGGGTCCAAGAGCCTTCCTTTGGAGGAAGAAGGGACTCATAGTCCCCTTTCTTCATTGTGCTTTGATTTCATCAATAGATCAACCTAAAAACATTGGTGATATTGGTATTTTTGTGTTTGTTATCTCTATATCCATATGCTTATGATTTTAGTTTGTATTAGTTTAATTTTTGCTTATAGTTTTGTTTTTCTTTCTCTAACTCTTTTCTCTATAGTTGTCATGCTCAACAAGACCCAACTGGGCATGTAAGCACCTCTTATTTTCTCACCAAGGTGGCGAAAAGGGTGCTACAGTGTGCTTCTTTTATAAAGTTTTACTAATTCTAAATATCATGTTTATTCGTTAAAACGTATGCTTCTTTTTTTTACGTGTGGGGCATATTGCAATTGAAACACCACAAGGCTATGTGGTACAATGGTCGTAAATCTCCCATCAAAATTTTGGATATAAGAAGAAAACATATAGTTATGGGATAATTGCAGTCTTCCAAGTCACTAATGTTTCCTCTAGAAGTGACAGGCATCCAACAATATCCAAAAATAGATACTATGGGTATTTTAATGATATAATCAAGTGTGACATTAATTTTTTCAAGCTAGTTCTATTCAAGGTCAAATGGTACATGTTATAGATGAATGAATGTGATCCTGAAATAATTGTTATTGAACATGCCAATGTATTTACCATGGTTAATACGAGGATGTTTGATCCAAGTACCAAAACTTATGCTCTTCCAATCTAATGTGAGCAAGTATTTTATTCTTAGATTTCAGGTAAAGCAGCTTGGTTCACTCCAACTCTAACAGTGGATCTAGATTGTGAATATCACCATCGTTACTTACCTTTGGGTCCTATCGGGGTTCAAAATGTTTGAAAAAATAAGGCACATCGCTACTCTAATATTCATATAGTACCTCTATCCCAAAGAATTCCATGGTTCTATTATAATAATTCTTTTCCCATGTCCAAAAAACTGATTTTGAAGGGATTTCATGCTCAGATTTTGTGTACAAATCATCTCTTTGACCTCTGACTTTATTTGTGTAGCTGGAGTTATTAAAATTAACAAATTCTAGGAATAATATATCATCTGTAACAAAAAATACATAATCATGATCTGGTACATCATCAATGAGTGCCTCCCAAACATGTGTCTCAAACATGAGCTCAAAAATCTTTCTCCAATTGTCATGCAAATGATCGCCACATTCTTTTCCATTTTTTGGGTCATCCAAAATATCACCATATTCGCCATTTATCTCAGTATCATACACTGGAGGGTCTCCCAAATTTATAAAATAACACTTGTTCTTTCCTTGTCCCATTAACAGACCAATGGTCTCATCAACAAAATGCTTGGGCTCATACAATGAATTTTGGGCAGTTCTATCATACTCAGTGGGCCCTTCAAAAACAATATTTATGGAATCATAATTGTGATCATGCCCTTCATGATCATCCCACCTCCTTTGGTAGTCATAATTATGAATTGGTGGTCCGTGAAGGAACATTACATGTGATCGACCTTTATTTCACCTCCAAAATGAGCCCAAATCTAGGTGTGTATCAAGACTGCTAAGGAACTTTTCTTCTAGATATGGAGTAGTGAACTATCATATTTAATTTTATCATATTCACAATAATGATGATCTTCATCAAAGGATATGAAGAAAGGGCCTCTCCTTGAATTGAACAAGAAGAAATCACTAAGACTACCTATTGTGGTTACAAGATCCCCATCAGAATCAGAAATGTGCATTACCTCCAACTTTGGCCTCTCCTCATTGATTTCACCATCTTCAAGCATATGGCCATCCATGCTAGAAAATACCACATCCTGTTGGTTGTCATGGTGGTCTATTGGGACAAAATATGTCTCACATTTAACATGATAATCATTATCATCTTGTTATTTAACAACAACTGAGTCTGTAAGTTTACTGGAAGTGAGCCTAGGTTCTTTACAATCAAGAACAATAGACATGTCTCCTTTGTGAGCAAGGGTGGTATTTCCAAATTCTGAGCATAGTTTCTCCTCTAGATCAATTGATTCTTCATCATTGCCTCCACAAGGTTGTTCATTGATGCCTAGAAACTTGGGTAATACTTTGTAATTTTGAGATGCACTATTTTTTTAAATTGGTTCTCCCTCATGAAGTAAAATAGTCATAAATTCCTTAAGTGACATAGATGTGCCTTCAACACCTTGGAATATTTCCATAAGTTGTTGTAATATATTTCTTTACTATATATTCATTGGGGAGAGTGCAAAACCATCGAGTTTCACCCCCCTCAAAGGTTAGGAAAAGAAATCTAAATACTACATCCTTGTGTTTAGCCCCTATGAGAGAGTAAGAATCAAGAAAGGCTTGGATGCAGTCCTATACGAGCACAAATCCATCACCTATAAACTTGTGAACCCAAATTGGGCCATCATGTAGTCATTGGACTTGGATTAGCCTAATATCTGTAGAGTCAAAGAAGAAACTAGAATCAAAGAGGAAACTTACCTTGGACAATTTTTTCTCAAAGGGAGAAAATACACCAAAACAAGAATCTCTACTTGTGGATTGATCAAGTCTTTGCTCCTTGCTTTGGTTGAGCCAAACTCGTTCTTTTTCTTGGATGCGTCATGGTTTCATAGGTTTAAAATAGCCTATTTTCCTAGGATAGTTGCATAATGTACAACAATGTTTTGAGAATTGGGTTGTAAGAGATTCCCTTGTCACATCATGGCCTTCAACATGGAGATGGCTTTGTAAGATGCAATCCTATCTATTGCTAGGTGACAATTCCTCTAGAGGCATATATGAAAATTTATTCAAAGAAAATTTCAAATGCAACTTATGTGAATGTATTTTTATGTACTTTTATACTTATGAAAATATGGTTGATTTTGATCTTTAATCTTGTTCGAATGATGTGAATGTTGTTATTCTTTGTTTTTATGGTTTACATATGCAACTATGATTTATTAGCTCTTAGATCTGTGCTCTTGTTTATTGTGGTGATCTATGCTTAATTCCTTATTGAATGAACTTCATTGCACTTTAAAGGCTATGAGCATATTTTATGTTCTTTGTTTTAATGGATCTTACCACTCTACTAAAATATTGATGAAGAGCCTTTGAGAATTGAATATTAGAGATGAGCAATGTGGATTGAGGTCACTTGGTACCACATCCCGAGGAGAAGGGTCTTGGTAAGTAACAGAGTTGGATCAAAGCATATAATATCTTCACATCAAAGTTTGATAATGCAAAGGAGACATAAGTGTCTTGTTTCCTTGATGGTTCAAAGGAGCATATAAGAGCTTCACATCAAAGTTTGATAGTGCAAAGGAGACAAACATCTCTTGTTTCCTTGATGGTGCAAAGGAGACAAAAGTGCTTTGTTTCCTTGATGGTGCAAAGGAGGGCACTGTGTACATGACAATAATATGGCATGAATTATAGGAAACCAACATTTTCATAACTTAACTACATAAAAACATGTGCAACAAGAAGGAATGTCCTCTTTCACTCATTAAAACCATTTATTTCACATAGAGGTGGATAACTAGCCAATTTTCATTGTTGGGACATTGGAATTTAGATCTAGACACTATAAATATGTCAACATGCAATGCAAAAAGTGACCTTTAATAGCTCAGTTGTCATAAGGAGACAAACACTTGAAAACTTTTCACCACAAATTCATCAACTTGGAGTACATAGAAAGAAACACAAACTGGAGTACATAGAAAGCAACACAAATTGATTTTCCAAACACCATATATGAACCACAATTGAATTGCAAATATGGAAATTAAAATGAAATTTGGCTCAACCACCCCAACATGCCCTTTCAATATGGTATCCTCTACACTCTTGTCCTAGTATTTCCCAAAGGCCCAAGCCATATGGAATTGGATATTCATTTTATTTACCCTCCAAAAGGGCAAAGTCTTGATCCGCCAATGTAAGGCCCCATCCACCTTCTCCTTTATGACCACATTTATGAATCATCATTGCCATTTTCAATGATCCTACATGCCTTTTGTCGGATGCATATATTTTTTTTTATAAATTATAGACATTCATAAAACCATCAATGACCCAATTCATTGATGGTTTGACTAACGTGGTTTTTTCCTCCTCGGACAAAAACGTCAGACAAACAACCTTTTCATCTGTAAATCATCGATCTTGTGATGGAAATGTGATGATCTATTGTGGAAGATACATCGAAGGTTTGTCATTGGTTCGTCGCTAGACCGACATCCTGGAGACGAAGTACCGTGAAACATTCGTCGTTAATCAGTCTCTCATACAAAGGTCAAACGTCGATATTTCGACGTACTAGAGACGACCATTGAGTGATGTGATTGTGATGAACTACCAAGGAAAATTCGTCGATAATTGGTCTCTCTTACAAAAAAAATTCATTGATCATCTGACGACAACATGATGAATTTGGGATGAACTAATTGGGGCACGTTAGTCGCTCTTATGATGAATCGGTTCGTCGATATTGTGACACACTCTTGAATGTCATAATTGCAATGAAGGTGATGCAATGAAAAAATTATTGTTTCCTTCGTCGTACTTGTGACGTTGTGGAGATGAACATGCATCAGTAAATCGTCGAAAAATGGGCCAAAATGTAACAGTGAAATACAAGGAATCAATGTGTCAAGGTATCAATATGTCTCTTCTAAGTTCAACAAGGAATCAATGTGTCAAGGTATCAATGTGTCTCTTTTTCTCTTTGGCGCGATTCTCTTCTAAGTTCAGCAAGGTATCAATGTGTCTATGGATGATGGGACATTCTCTCCTGCGAGACTGTTGGGTAAGTGCAAGGAAGGAAGATAAATGTTTGAAGGGATGATAGCTTCTTTATTGTAAAAAATGAAATAAGGAGAGGTCCCTATTGAGGCCTTGGTAGTGACACGATCAACCCATAGTGCATTGGATAGTTCTTTATGCCAATTTTTTTTTGTTCGACTACAGTTCATTTCAAAATATGGATTAAATTTTTGTTTGTAGATTCGACCAAGTCATTACCTTGAGGGTTGTTGTCGCAAGAGTTGACTTTAGGTTGTAATAGATCCAAGCCTTAGCACATTTTGAAGAAGATAATAATTGTTGATTGACCAGTTTTTCGGAGGCTTCTAGAACTAGGTCTGAACGAGAATTTCAATCATTACAAATCAGAAATAAAAAGGCATGACCTCGTCTACTAAATCTAGTTAAAATCATGAAGATGGATAGAAGAAGTGAGATAAACAAAACTGATTAAGAATTCAGGTATCCAAGCATGAAAAATCTGACTCCTTGTCAATAGAAGAATAACACTAAACTCAAATTGTCTTCAATAATTAAGCAATAATATCCGATTGCAGGTCTTGTTTTGCTCATAGCAAAATAGAGGAAAAACTGCTCTCAAAATAAATGCTTTTAAATTAGCTACAGCAGGAGTTTCACTGAATTGTAGCTATTACAATCTAAATGAAAGAATGAGCAGAAGAAAGAAGATTAATGAAAACTCGAGAAACATAACACATGAAAAATACATGGTTTAACTCAACAAGGTCTCAAAATCTCTTTGGTTCTGCTAAAAATTATTGAAAAGACTGCATTACAATCCTAGGCCAAAAGGCTCTTGGGATGTTCCCCTCCCCTCTTCTGATTACAAAGTCTTTGTTTAAATAACCCAAATAACAACAATATCTTCCTCATTTATTGGAAAGAGAATCAATTAAAATACATTTAAAATTGGTTTCCATAGTTCTCTCCAGCTGCTGAGGATGCTGGAAGTGTTGAAATAAAAATTGGAACTGCTGCTAGGTGTCTCGAGCCATCTGCAAAGCTTTGAATTTAGACCTTGAAAATGCTCCAAAAGTCTGGGACAGAGTGCCACCTTGGATGTTGGCTGGCACTTCCAACTGTTATACAGGTGGCATAAAGATTACAGACTCGGATAACATGCTGATTTTATGCCTCAAAATGTGTGACCTTTATCCTCTTAAAATCTGCCACCTGGAAGCCTGCATTACCCTCTCATCCTTTGATTGCTTAATTAATTAGATGAAACTAATATAGTGCCTGAAATTTTGGGATTGATCTGTCATATGCTCAACTAAAATCTTCCTGAAATCTCCTTCTAGAAGTTGGCTTCCAACAGAACTTTGGTTGCTGATTTATTTCCTTGAAAAATGGGATTACCCTCAACTGGCAGTTAATCTTGATGTTGTTCCTTTGCTGCCACTTGTTTACTGGGTATGTTTACCACCTTTTTTTTTCGAGAATCATTCTTACTTGATTCTTTTACAAGTGTTTTTTTCATTCATTGTCTTCATGCCTTGCGAGGTTGGTTTTTCTTTGAACAACTGATGCTTGGAGATTTGGATCTGTTTGCCAAAAATATCTCTTATGTATTCAACTGATGCCATTAAGTCTGGAACTGATAGATGAAAGATCCTTTGTCACTTCTTCATTTATTGCCTGAAAATACTCAATTATGTTGCTTGTAATTAGAATGAGGATAGATAAGGCATGCTCAAATCATGTTTGTTGATTTTGTGTTTGAAATTTAAAAACAATCTTTCATTGTCTTCTTGGAAATGCTCGAAAGGATTCAACACCAATTGGCTAATCTGGAGATGCTCTGCCACATGTTCTAATTATCCATTGTTGTCCAATATGCTCATCATAGATAACACGTTTTAGAGATCTCAGCCTTCAATTTATTTAGGGAGCTTCTTCAAACGAGAACACTTGCTTATGTTCAGCTCCTCAGATTTCCTTAATTTCCCTATTTTCTCTGGAATTTCTTTTAAGCACTTACATAGTGAAATGTCGAGAAATTCCAGCTTCTCAAGTTTTCCAATAGATGTTGGAATCTTTTTCAGACCTAGACATGCCAACAAAATTAACATTCTTAAAGAGATGAACTTCCCCAAGTCATCAGGTAACTCGATCAGGTTTACACCCTATTCCCAAATTACTTGGCAGACCCCAGGATACCAATCATAGTGGTGTAAGAATGTCCATCATGCTTGAATGCAATTTGCCTTTTCGTTCAAGAAGATAGACAAGTCTAATATTTTCTAAGATATTTCTTAACCGTGCATCCAGTATCTCTGCAGCATCACAGTCACCATATTGTCCAGATTCTTGTGATGCCTTCAACATGGCTTCAGAAAGAGTTAGTGGATATATAATCTGATCCCGAAGAGTTCCAAGAGCAGTATAGGGATACCGAGGCACATAAATTACCTCCTGCTTATCTATCTGGCTTGGTTTAGTAATTCTTCCACGTTCTATTGGCCATAGGCCCCACAGAACTCAAAATGCAGAACTCTTACCACTTCCATTTGGGCCAGTCACTAACAAGCTTCTTTGTCGAGTGACCGTGAAAGTCAGTTTTTGTGCCAACAACTTTTGTGCAGGAGTAACGATATCAACTTCAGAAAAATAAATTATATTCCCATCCTGAGAATGATCATATTTCCACGAGTTCCTCCTCTCTTCTATGAGCATTAAAGGATTAAGCATAGCAGGATTTAAATCTTGTTGAGCACCATCCAACAACTCATCCAGTTCCATATTTCTACTGATACCCCCTGAAAGTCGTAGAAATTTCCCATGAAGTTCAAGAAGATCACCAAATGCTAGAAAGCTTTGTGATACCACAGAAGCTAGAAACCGCAATGCGTGAGCTAATTCCCCTTGCACAGAAGTCAGAGCCCGATCTCTCTTGTGCTCCATGGCATACATCAAACTTAAACCCCATGTCACATTTTGTGGGAGCTCCTTTGTAATAAACTCATCAACTGTTCCAAACAACCACTTCTTCTTCAGAAGGGCTTCAGAGTGCCGAAGTAAATCTTTACACCTTGATTCCACCATCTCTTGTTCTCGAGAACCACCACCAAAGAAAGCAACATATTCTGCATGAGTCTGAAGCCTTGAATGCATGAATCTGAATGTGCTTTCAAGTTGTTGTTCATTTCTTGTCATAGCTTAGAAATCGGGAGTTACAGATCGCAGAAAGCCCAAACCTAATAACATGTATGCATACATTATCACAACTCCCCTTCTCCCTGTAAGCAATTTCATACGCCAAGTGAACCATAGAATGTCTACTATTGGCTTTGATTTGCTTGACACCTGCTGCAGAGGATCTTAATGCTGCGTTTTTTATTTGCATATGAGAATTGTCCCACATTGCTCTGGAAGGTTAATAGATTGTTGTTTAACAATGTCGATGAATGCATTCTCAAACGATGTATAGTGCACTTCTCCTCCATGTGACTTGATGCGTGGAGATTATGCACTCAGTTCCGACTGACTTGTGTTGTATTGCAGGTGCTTGGATTGGAGATCGGGCCCTTGGGGTATTTGGCCCAATTGTTTTGCATAAAAATAAAATAATCCGTTTATTTTATTTTTTAATATTTTTACCAAACTTTTAAATTAATAATAAAGTATTATTTTAAAATTATATAAAACAATTTTAAAAAACAATAGAATTTATATATAATTTTATATATAAAAAAGAATTGTAGCTTGGTTTAATGTAACAAAGGCAACTTGGCGTTTTAAGACTCTTTTCAAAGATCAAGGAATTGCGAACAAAGAGAGAGAGGAGGGCTCGACAAACTCTTGATGTAAAGCTTTGCGATTTTGACAGTAGAGAAGCTTAGAAAAAATGGAGAAAGGTTTAGAGGTTTAATGTGGTTAAAAAGCTTACGCCGGGCAACACAGGGATTTAAAGCTAGCGCAACTTGACAAAAAACATTGGCGAGGGACACAAAGTTTAAAAATTTCAATATTTGTTCTAACAAGGGTAATAGTTGGTTGTGTATTTTAAGGTAATTCTTTTTTCTAAAGAAAACTCAAACAATTTTAGTGATGAGAAATATGTTTCATTATCAAACACGAGAGAGTTAGACACCCCAAACCTATTGATAATGTGATGCTCAAGAAAATTCATTACCGCTTCATCATTCACCTTGGTTAGTGGTATTGCTTTACTCCAGTGCATAAAATAATCAGTAGCAATTAGGATATACCTGTGTTGCTTGGATGAATGATGATGAATCTCACCAATGATATCCAACCCCATTGTTTGAAGGGTTCTTCAACAACAACATGATGAAGTGGAACAACAACCTTATACTCTCTTCCAACATATTTTTGGCAAGTTTCACAACTGTGTGAATATGCATGAGCATCCTTGAATAGTTTCGGCCAATAGTATCCAGATATCAATATATTATGAGTTGTTGTATATCTTGATAACTCTGGATGGTCCATCCTGCATGTCTTTAAGAACTTTATCAACGTCATGTTTTTCCAGACAGCAGAGTAGGACTTCCTTGTAGTTTTTTCTAAACAAGACACCATGAACCAGTGGATACTGTGTAGATTTCAACCTTAGTGCTCTCTTATGCTTGGAATTAAGATGGTTCAGAGTTGTACCATGTTAAAGGTAGTACTTGAGATCGTTATAAGATGAATTCTTGACAGAAGGAACATGTGGGGTTTGTTGCATGTAGAGGGTTGGTTCCTCTTGCCATCTGTCTTCTTCTTTATTTTTAGCATCTGTGATTACAATCACTAACTTACATAGGCCTTGACATTTGACGATATTCGTTGATTTAAATTCAAGGTTGTACTCTTGTAAGGTAGTAATCCATTTACCTCATCTCTTGACCAACTCTCTCTTTACAAAGAGAGATCTGACCTATGGGTGAGGAATGATCACTTTAGTGTGGTTCTTCAAAATGTAAGGTCTGAACTATTTAATTTCTTTGTGGATAGMAAAATATTGCTTGTCCACCAGTGGGTAGTTTATTTGAGCACCTTGTAATCCAGTGCTCATGAATGCAATGGGGCACTCATTCCCTTCCTCATCCTTTTGTGTGAGCACTGTTGCAAGAGAGTGATAAGATGCAAATGTGTACAACAAAAAAGTCCTTGGTGAAATATGGAATCTGTAAATATGGTGCAACTTCTATAGAGGCCTTGATTTTCTCAAAGGCCTCCTTTTCAATGGACGTCCATTTGAACTGAACATATTTCTTTATCATATGTTGAAGTGGCTTCACGATTTCGACAAAATCCAAGACAAATCTTCTTACAAAATTTATCTTGTCAAAAAGGGATTGCATGGATTTTTTTCTATGCGGTTGTGGGATTTGCATGATATCTTTCCTTCTTTTTGGATCCACTGAAATCCCATCCTTAGAAATTACATGCCCCAATAAAATTCCTTATGAAACAACAAAAATATTTTTCTTTGGATTCAAAGAGATACCATACTTTCTACATCTTTCAAATACATGTTTAAGATGCTTTGGGTGATCAACTCCTTGATTTGAATACACAGTGACATCGTTGAGATAGATCACCACACTTTCACTGATTAGACCTTTAAACGAAATATCCATATCTCTTTGAAAAGTATCCCTTGCATTAATTAAACCAAATGGAATCCTGCAGTATGCATATGTCCCCCACTTTGTTCTAAATGTGGTCTTTAATCGGTCGGGTTCTGCCATGAAAACCTGGTTGTATCCTGAAAAAACACCCAACAGAGAAAACACTTTGGAGCCAGAGACAAGTTGCAGGATTTGTTCCATGGGAGGAACTAGATAGTTGTTTTTGTCGGAATCTCGATTCAAATTCTGGAAGTCTATGCATATTCTGATTTCTCCCGACTTCTTTCTTACAGGCACCATATTTGACACCTAGGTTGAATGACGAACTTTGGATATGATCCGAGCATCTAGAAACTTCTTTAATTCTTTCCGAATGACTGGTTCAAGGGTCAGATGCATTTTCCTTATATTTTGTTGGAATGGTTTGACACCCTCTTTGATTGGAATCATATCTTGAATTTTGAGGGTATCATAAGTCTTTAAATCTTCATAAGTCCAAGCAAATACATCATGATATTTATTGAACAACTGTGTGAATATGTGTTTTTCAGCCTCCGAACAACAAGTGCCTAAATTGATGTATTTAGGTTGCTCAGGGGTCAAACCTTGAACCAAGGCTCAATATTCCACAATATTATTGGTGCATTCAAATTCCAATTGGCAGGATATGAGTGTTTTACGTTTATGTGGATCGATAAGGATACATCCATCCCTAGCTTTGTCTTTTGATTTTGATCCATAAAAAAACATAGTCCAAATGTTAGTATATATAGGTGGGTTACTTATACAATAACCTGGTTCTTTTAACACTATACACGCATTATCATCAATCTTATTACATGGAAGGAGTTCATACTGGGTGTCTGTTTGAATTTCATATTGTTGTGCTTCATAACAACCATGGTTAGTCTCTAAGAAATAATTACCCAACACAGAATGTGAGAAGCTGATTGGCTCATTTTTACCTTCCAATTCGATCACCATGTGTTTCATGTGATCCTCATTATCAATGTGAATATGATTGGGATTACCTTTGTACGGGAGCCAAATGTGGGACTAGTCTGTAGAGAAATAGCCTTGAATTTTGGCTGACCAATTCCTGCTCAACAAAAAACCATAACTATCTAGGATATCAACAATAACAATGTCAATAACTTGATGGACCCTTGGGTCAGAGGCTAATACAATTTGTACATCTTTGATCTCTCCTCTTACTTTTACATTTGACTTATCTAATTGTATGATTCTTGTGGTAGTCAATTGCAGGACAACATTTATTCTTTGGCATATTGAATAGGGCATGATGTTGGAGGAAGCACCAGAATCTACTAAACAATTGTGTATATTGAAATCAAAAAATTCATATGTAAGCAGAAAAGGAGGGATCTGGGACTTTGAATAAACTCCTATACTTGTTACATTGATGGAAGATTTAATTTCAACTATATGTATTGCCTTTGTTTCTACAGTTTTAAAACTATTGTTGATTGAAGCGATGACTTTCTTGTGAGAGTTGTCATCATTAAAAGTGTCGAGAAGGATATCACACTATTGTGGTAATGTGAAAATATCATACATGGAAATATTAGTGTTAGTTTTCTTCATATCTTCAGTAACACTATTGTTGAAGGAAAATCTCCCTGCAGACAGGTAGATCCCCTCTTGAGATCTAGACTCTTAACTCTTAAGAAAGAAGATGCTTATCGTGGACACTGACTTCCTTTTAGATCTAGATAAACTAGTGTGTGAGGAGGAAGGAGAAAAGAAGTATCTTTTACCGACGTTTGTCCCTGCACGATCCGAGTTGAGATCCAATCTTGAACTCTTCGATAATCCCTGTAGACAAACAAGATACAACCAGCTTCCTACCCTACTGAGATTAGCTTAAAATAGATCTATCTACTTAGAGACAAGTTCATGTGAGATTAAGCACAAACTAGAAAGAAACATGCCAAGCATATTATATTGATGAGAACAATCAACAAAGGAAACTTACAACCGTAGATGTGAGTGCAACAACTTCATCAAGTCCTCCTTATCTAACCCTTTCTCAAAAGACCCACGATCAGAATGACAATAACTTCACTGATTATTCTCCTTCACTTCACTGTGTGTTTCCTATGAGATCATAGGTTTCATGCCTCCAATCATTCCCCCTTTTCACCATGAGAGGGCTTGCTTATATAGATTTAGAGAGGCCCAACCACTTGAGATATATTTGGGGTAAGTTGAGGATTTTCCTCCTTCAGTTAGGGATCTTCCCTAATATCATGGCTTGACCAAGGATTTGAATCCAACTGCCTTCAGAGATTGAAGAGATATTTTCCTCATTCTTCTCAACAAACCAATTTTCACCCAGAATAGGTAGCACTCCCCAAAAAGGGGCATCATAGCACTATAACGCTCCCTAACAATGCATAGGGGGGCGCTAGCACTCCTAACAGTAGCAACGCTCCTAAAAAAGGGTAGACAGAGCATTATAACGCTCCCTAAGAGTGTATAGGGGAGTGCCAGCACTCCTAACAGTGGTATAGGGGAGTGTTCTCCTCTAAAACTCAATTTTTAGTGGTTCTTTCAAATGGCAAGAGGTTCATAACCCTGTTAACCCATTCCTCTTCTTCCAAATCAAAATTTTGAGGTTTTTTAAGTGTCCTTCCGATGTCGTTATAAGCATGACATAGGAATTATGGCAGTATGCTTTTTCTGACATTTGCGACACTTGCGACCAAAATGCGATACTTGCGACACTTGTAATGACGACACTTGTGACACTATCGAAGTGAGTAATTTTGATGTGTAACAGATTGCCCCCCAAAGTATGAAGTTAGAAGATGAGAACTGATAACTGAAATACTTTGCAGAATTTCAAGCAAGGGTATAGACGTAGAGAACCTGACAGAAGCTGCACACAAACATCCAACAAATATTATGACATGTTTCAAACCCAAACCTATGCTTGGGTGATAAAGACTTGCAAGATATGGCCGCCATAAAATACACTGCGGATCCATAATTGTATTGATAAAAGGTATAGCCACCGAGGATACAGTGTGGATCTACACTCCTATGACCTGAACTAATTGTAGCCATGAAGAATACACAGTAGANAGTATATGTGTCATTGTTCAAAAGAAACTCCTTCGCAACCTGGGCAAAGTACATATAAGAGTGATGACTCAAACCAGGGTCTTCTTACCGATCCCGATGTAGTACAAATATAACCATGTGAATAGATTTACTGATGTCGAACATGGTAGAAACTACTTGATTACCGGTCAATGATGTAAACCGTTAACAAGCGCGAGGGAAATCACCATTGATGTCAATGATTCCCAAGGTACCCTAGTACATTCCAACGAATGTGAATGGATGAGCTGAAGTCGAACATCCATGGAATCATCTGATCAGAGGTCAATGATGTAAACCCACTGTCGGACGTGAAGAGGCCTGCCATTGAGGCATGCAGGTCCCAAAGTACTAATTGGTTTCTAAGTCTAGTTCCTGGATAATGTGTTGAAGTCGACAGAAATAGACTCGTCGAAGGAGGGCCTTGATGTATCCCCCATCAATGACACGAAAGAGACACAGAGATGTAATTGGTAGATCAAATGAACATGGACTGACATGGGTATTGAGACAAGATATTTGTGACGACTGACTCTCGAGGCGGATACTTTCCTTGAACACTGAGGCACAATAGCATAAACATGAAAAAAAACAAAACATGATGATGCTATGGATACTGTGACTTTCTTCGGGTGACCCAAAGGAGTAAGAAAAACTCAGAGGATTGGTTCAGTGCAGAGGTTCAGTGGATTAATATGTGCGCAAAGACAAAGTGCCGTGTTCAAGGGAGACTCTAAGAGTTACTTGGTAATGTTCTCAAAAACTGCTTGGCTTGCTTCTTTCAATTTTTCCCCCATCCAGATAGATGAGTACCTCTTTTAGATTTAACGAGCTCGAGGAGGGTAACACATGCTCGATATAACTTACCTTCGGTAAGTCCCTCTTCCTTTGTTTAATGAACTAGAAGAAGTAAGAGTTCGGTCCCGTATGGGCCTGTCGATGTTTGTTTAACGAGTCCAAAGAC
>SNQJ01S0108775.1:24080-38970 GCA_010110895.2 Picea sitchensis
ATCTCGAATGGTGCATTCAGGTTCTCTGTAATCCACCTATCGATATCTTGTATACCCTTTCAGATAGTTTTGAAATGTGTATTCTTGGATTGTACTCTACTATTTTGATCAATTATGGTGACAAGTGTTTATTGAAACAAGTGTAAGTGGGCGTACATTCCAATGATTGCCTCTTCTAGTTCGGTTCTAACCTTCTCTACACTATCTTTGAAGCTTTGCAGGCTGCCCTCATCGATATTTACCTGCTAGAGTTGTTCCTCTAGTTCTTTGATCCTTGCCTCCTTCTCCAGATTTTGCTGGCGTAAATTCTGAACAATATATTATGTGGCATTCATGAAAGAGAAGCCAGTGGGGGATATGGTGATTGGATATTCATTGACATTTCCTGTTATAAGGGTCTATGTAAGAACTGAAATTGGATTTCCCCTTGTCATCGACACTTTCTTCACTTGTTCTTGTATACTCCTGCTTGACACTTTTTTGTATGTGAATTTATTTAAATTGGGCACTTCATTTTCCTTGAACGGGGTGTGGAACCCTAGATCCAGCCCACCGAATGGGTTGTGACTGTTGGCACCTTCTATGAATACCTCTTGGAGGTCGGTATCCATCAAGGACATCTCACTTTTTATGGCTTGTTCATTCTCCTTGTGTCGTTCTTCTTCAGTTGCTTTGTTTGCAGCTTCCTTAGCTTCCCTTTGTGTTTCCTTTGTCGTTGCTACCACATTCATTGTCACCTTTTCGGCTACAACCTTGTGTTTAGCTTCTTTCTGGGCAATTGCCTTTTTTTTCACTTTCGTTGTGGTTCTTGTTGTTTTTATCGCTGCTGCTGCATCGACTTTATCCTTTTCGACAATCTTCCTCTTCATCTCAACAACATTTTTCTTCTTCTTTTGGACTTTTTCTTTCTTCCTTCTCTTTTTGTCAGCTATTTTTTCTTCTTCCTCTATATATTCCAACTGCACACATTTAGTTGGGACATATGTCCTTGTTGCTACCTGTTCTGCATATTTCCTTTTGGCCTCTTCTCTTTCCTTTTCTTCATTGACAATTCTTTTGATAGGCTTACCATGTCTTTTGAAGATGAATTCATCGTAAGTCTTTGATCCACAATGTACTTCTTCTTCCTCCCAAACCTCTTATGTCTATTCCCAATGCATGTCGATCTTGCTAAAGTGTTCTTTGATGACCTTCTTTAGGTCATGCCTTCTGAACCTGTCTTCCCCGAAGTGGTATGAAAACAACGTATCCACTTCTTCTTGGGCCTGCTTCATGTTTGCAAAGGAGTATGCACCAATGTATAATAGGATCAATGGCCATATATTATTCTTATCCTTGTAAAGTATTCCCCCAAGTTTGTTGATCACCGCTTGATAGGCCACTTCCTGAAGCACTATTTTGTTTGGTACAAATCGAGGAAGTAGATGGGGGATTTCATAGCTCTGTATAACCTAATATATGTGTCATGTTCCATCAAGTACCAATCCCATATTATTTTGATGAAAACTAATGCTTTGTCTTTCATACATGGGTTTGGTGTGCAAAATATGAACTCATACAACAAATCCAAGAAATACTCATGGATCTTTTGGTACTCCATTCTATACTTGTGCTCCCAAAGAACTTTGCAATATATGTGAATGGTCGGGTTTGATGGCTGCCACACCTAGCCCATMTTTGGGTATTGGTTGGATACACACACGATGTCCATGAGGTATGAAGACATATGGAAATATGGGAAGGTTCCAGGAGGGGMTTTCATAATTGTTGTGATGGCCTATGCTAGATTTGCTGATAGAATATCATCCCAGTTAAATGACAATCCTTTTTCTGCAAAATGATAAATCAAGGGTATGTATGAAAGGGGGAATTTGGAGGCATATGAATCTCCATATAACATGCATATAATTTCCACCATGAATTTATAAGACGTCCTTAATATAGTTGTGGGGTACCCACTAGTTGGCTTGAGCTAGAATTGTTTATCTACTTTGTACCATCCGGGGCATAACTCTTTGGATGTATGTTTGAACTCGCCAAGAAGTTCATTGTCTAGCTTGTTGGTCCCATTATCCAGATGATAACACTTGGGTAGGTATTCGGGCTAGAATGATGCTATAGGATCTCCCCTAGCATTACATATATACATGTTCCCTAAGTCCACGTGTTTAGGTATCCAGGCGATGGCATCGATGAAGGGGAATACAACACCACGGGTTGCTACCCTATATATTCCAAACTTTCTGATGTTCTTGAAAATATTGAGCTCGTCTTGGTCCTCAACATCAACAACAAAGTTGTGTTTCTTAAATATATGATAAACATCCTCTCATTTGAGCAGATTTTCTCCTTTATCCAGGAATATTGACGTGTCATTGTACATTTCCCTTGCAATTTTGGGATTATCTTCGATCTGATGACCACTTCCAGAAGCTTTTGTGGCAGGTGCTTTGTTGGTTTCCTTCTTCCTTGGAGACATATATAGATTTTCAAAGTAAAGATGAGATTAATCCAAAGACATAAGCATGATTAGGCACAAAAAATGAGTTTGTCTAAGCAATCCACGTGTAGTACCCGATGAGTCACTTGTGTTGATACTAGGTCGGAGATCATCATTYGACGAAGAGAGTATAATAGTAGGAATTATGGACTTCTAAGMTTTAGTGAAAAGGCAGGAACAAAATCCAGGTTGGTTGGATCAGATCCATCTTGGCAGAAAGTCAACATGATTGAAACTGGAGAAGTTTGTATGAAATGCTTCGATGGTTACTGGAAGAGTTTATTAAGAGCTATGGTGTGCACCGAGTGGGTTGATTTGAAAGTCTCTAAAGGACGTCGGAGGAGTTTGTGGCAATTCCTCTAGTTTACACCAGGGGAATTTTTGTTAAGTGTGTCGACTTAAAAGGAAAACATCGAACAATTTTGTGTTAACTCCTCCGGTAAAGACCGAAGGAGTTTGTACCAAGTTCATTGGTTTGTTACGTGCGTTAAATATTGTTGAGGTTAAGATATCCACAAGGGAAACCAAGGGAGTTAGCGCGAATAATTTCAATGATACCGGAGGGGTTTGTGCCAAACTCTCTGAAGGGACCAGAGGATTTTGTACCAAACTCTTCGGTTTCTACAAATTCTCAAGTGGACTAAGTCCCTTGAATGGACCGGTGAATATTTCTTCATCTTAAATATTAGGGCTCTGGTGAATGGAAGGCCGAGAAACTATGGATCGATCCTTGTTGGGATTGGAGGGTAAATTTTAGGCAAGTGAAAAGAATAACCTAGGGCACAAGCAACATTGTATAAAGGGTTGAAAGTAAGGGACTAGTACCTTTGCAAAGAGAGTGGAATTGCAATTTTAAAGTCCAAGGCGGTGTTAACTAGGTGTTCAACTTTAAATTAGTTGGTCGAGGGTTATTTGGTGCCAGAGGTGAATTTTGGTAGCTCTAAGGGTAATTTGTTATTGGGACTTAACCAGGGATGATGTTATGTGTTTGAACTATGAAGGAATGACGATAATGACCACTGGAATGGAGGGTAAGGGGTTAATCAAATGTCATAACAAGCCTGGATAATATAAAATGACAACCTTTGTTATGAAATGTAAAACAACCTGACCTTGGTAATTCAAAGAGAGGAAGTGACTGGGGCTTACCTGGCACTTGTGACCACATGGGTAAGGGAGAAATCGGTTGACGGTGTGGGAGCTTCGGGCTCGTCGTTTGTCGCTTGGTGGTCTATGATTGTCAATACTCTTGAGCACTTGAAAGAAACGATGGTGGGGACATTTGAATGGTAGCACTCCTTTTATATCCATCGAGCATGTGATCAGAAGGTTTTAGAAGATAATACCAATGATGTTTGAGTGAAGTCCTCATGTATACACCAAAAGATTTCCTAGGAAAGTCTTTTGTGTATACTAGAGGCAAATTTCCTAAGAAATTATTTGGTGTATACCAGAGGCTTTCACACGAAGTTTGTTGATTCAACTAAGGGAAAAGATGGGAACTCCTCCAGTTCGATCGGAGGAGTTTGTAAGAACTCCTTCGGTTGAACCAAAGAAGTTTATACAAATTCATGCGGTAAGAACTTGGTGTTTCGAGACAATTTGAAGAAAATGCTCCAATGGCCACCATAACACTTGGAGGGAACTACTCTTGTGTAAACCGAAGGAATTTAAATAAACTTGGCCAATGGAAAAAATTAAATTTTTAAAATTTGCCTAAGTACCCAAAGAAAAAAATTTCAATCTCAACCATACTAAGAAAATTGAAGTGGCTTGCTTAGAGTGAGAGTAATCGAAGATTGATTATTGAGGAGAACTTCAAGCCAAAGAGTTTTCATAAATTGCAAAGGAGATCTATTTTCTTGGAGGGGCTTCTCAAGCAAAAGTAAGATGAAAAAGGAGGTTGTTTTGCTTGACACAACAAGTTATAAATTTATCCAAGATTGGGATCCACCCCACAACTTCCCTTGGTGCATGCTTGATGTTTCAAAATATCAATAAAAACATATTACTATGTAAGATGATTTATAAATGTATAAATATTTTTGAAAAAGAAATGGNATGCCTCCTGAGCTTATTCTCCTCGAATCCTTAAAGGGTTTTATCCTTCTTATCCTACCAGCTCCGTTGTTGCCATCAATGACAACAACCATCAATACACATTCGTTGCTTGTTCAATATTTGCCAACAACAAGTTATAAATTTATCCAAGATTGGGATCCACCCCACAACTTCCCTTGGTGCATGCTTGATGTTTCAAAATATCAATAAAAACATATTACTATGTAAGATGATTTATAAATGTATAAATATTTTTGAAAAAGAAATGGTTTGTGTATGAATCCTTCACAAACAATAAACAAATTTAAGAAAAATTCAAAAAGTAGTATAACTTATATTAAAATCTCTGTAATAAACATAATTTTTAATCAAAATAATAGATAAATTTAAAATAAATAAAATATTTAAAAACAATAGCTATAAGAAAAATTCAAAAAGTAGTATAACTTATATTAAAATCTCTATAATAAATATAAATTTTAATCAAAATAATAGATAAATTTAAAATAAATAAAAGATTTAAAAATAATAGCTATAAGGGACAATTAAGTATAAATACTAAGTAATTAAGTCAACATTTGATGTTGGACCTCAAACAATAATCATTGGAAGGAGCTGCTTTCAATCATTATTGATTAGCTCAGGGATTTATAAACTTAGAAATGACCAACATCAAATTTGAGAAATTATCATTGTGCATAAGGAGGAATTTGTTATTTACCATTTTTCCAATATATATAAATATCTTGTATAAATAAGAATCATATAAATATTATATTATAAATGAGATATTAAAAGTATATATTTTAAAAATATTAATTTATTTATTTTCTCAATTTTTATATTAATTTTAGATATATATTTTAATATATTAAATGATTTTGATCTCTTTTTTATTTATCCCTTAAATTTAAAAATGTTAATTACCATGTGATTGTCTCCCTTCTACTTTAACTTAAATATATGTGTTTTCTCTTTTTCTATCTCTGTTAAATGGTAAATGAGATGTCCTCTTCTATTCATCGTTTAAATCTAAAAAAATGTTTAAACAAATGCAAGTGTTACTCCATGTTTCTTTAGGGTAATTATAATTATATTTAAAGTTTTCATCTACAAATCCTTAGAAGTGTATATTTGGACGATAAGGGTTTTCAATAGATACTTATATAGACATCTAGTGAATTTGTGATGCATATTATAGAGATATTGTGTGAAATGTGCCTTTAAATCCATATAAATCATAAATTCTTATAATAAATCCTCTGGACTCTATGGGAACATCATCTCAAAGGTTGGAATGAGGGTAGACCCAAGAGAAGTGAAAATTGTAAGAGCCTTGCAACCTTGCACAAATCTCTCTCACAGTTCAGCGTTCCTCAATCTCAAGGGTATTATAGAAAGCTTGTCACAATTTAACCTTGCCTATGAAAGTGTTGAAGAAAGAAACTATGTTTGTTTTCAACGCAAGAATGTTAAGACATCTTTAAGTTGTTGAAAGATATGCTTATAAACACAGTGACACTAAGGTTCTAGATTGGAACAAACCATTTCATGTATATGTATTAATACTTTAGGTCCAACAATTGACATAACCATTGAAAAATAAATATTAGAAATTATAATAATAATGATTAACATCCATTAAGAACAAAAAAACACTATGCTATTCAAACCCATATGAGAAAGATTTCTATTCTATTCAAAAATGACAGCGGTAGGATTACAATGAGACTTCCATCTTCATCTTCCTTACTTTTCATTTTTTTTTTTTTGTCGAAGTGAAAACGGACCATGGAAACCAATTCTTTTTCTATTAAAGAGGGAGGAAATAGAGGATTCATGTGTCGACTTTGGAGCAAATACTAGAGGAAATAAGTTGTGATGCACTTATAAGCGGTGGAAAAATCAGTAGAATCTCATGAAAACGACTGTAAAAAGGAAATGGAGTTGAACAAAAACAAGTGGGATGAACGGTATACACACTGGTAGGTAAGACAGTTTCCATTTCATTAGGAAAGATGGTATTACGATAGTGTTGCTTTGGGTATAAACACGCTCGAAGGAGGGCTTAAACCTCCAACCCTCTAACCAAATGAGCTATTCCAACTGGAATATTTTAGTTTATAATTTTCATGAACATATTTGAATAGAACGATAAAATAGAATTAACACAACTTGTTTTTTTTCAAGTTGTAACTAGCTATAATCAAATTTCATTTAATTTCCAGTTGTGGCTGTAGTTTAGTGGTGAGAATTCCACGTTGTGGCCGTGGAGACCTGGGCTCGAATCCCAGCAGCCACATTTCATATTTCGGAATATTGAAATTTTGTGGGAAAATCCACACATTTGAAATTTGTGTTAGCATTTCTGAATAGAGTATGTATTTTCCATAGAAGTTTCTGAATAGAATAAAAGGTTATTAGCTACTTGATACTTCTCAATTTTCATGAAGAGGAAGAGAAAGAACTTGCAGGTACAACAAATTTGAGGAAATGTAACAAAAGAGAATCTCCCCTATATTTCAAAGGGAAATATTTGTTTACATATTTACCATTAAATGGAATATTGATAAAACATTAGACAGTTCAATCCTTCTATAAACCTCAACAGCAAGCAGCAAGGCTGTGGCAATATTTCGACATGGATGTGATCATCGTTAAAACTTATTATATTTCACATCATAGAAATATTTCGATCCTAGGACCTGTGCATTGTTGCATTCATTTATTAGCTCTATGGTGTAGTGGTTAGCACTCTGGACTTTGAATCCAGCAACCTGGGTTCGAATCTCGGTAGGAACTTCTCGTTACTTTTACCCAACCAACAATCTTTGATCATTTGCCAATTCCAAAATTGTCAAGAGGCAAACCGATTCAGGGATAAATCATCCACTCACAAGGTTGTCCAGAGATCTCTTCAAATAAAAAATTAGAAACCATAAAAAAGCCACATCTGATGAAGAAATTCATATCAGAGACAGCTTTCGATCCTGGAACCTGTGGGTTATGGGCCCACCATGCTTTCGCTGCGCCACTCTGATAGTAGATGGAATTAAATTGAGATTAATCAAACTAAAAGATTGGCCACTTTTTATTATGTTTTATAATTAGTAATAAATACTCCATTTTTTATATTGTATCTCCGTTGTCGTCTAGTCCAGTTAGGATACTTGGTTTTCACCCAGGCGACCCAAGTTCAAATCCCGGCACGGAAAGCAAAAATTTTATTTGTTCCGGTTCAATTCCAACAAAACTTAACTTTTTATTACTCTTTCACTCTGTGAACACTTAGAGTGATGGGAATCATCCATCCTGACAGAAATAATAATCCGAGAATTGGAATTGGAATTCGAACAGTAACAACAGTCGAATTTAGACAAGACGATGTCATATAACAGTGTTGGAGAGAATTTTGGTGGAATTCTTTCTTGGTGTTTTTGTATGAACCATTCATGGTAAATTGGGTAAATCGTTGATATAAATATATCATTTTTTTTTCAAAGAAATTTTGGCTGAAAATTCCCCCAATACTTTTTCTTGAATTATCGATGGTAAACTCGATAAACCATCGATCCTAATTACGGAGCCTCATACCTCACGGGAATCAGAAGAGTCTAACCTTAACCTCTCCAGCCTCACCTCACGGGAATCAAGAGAGTCTAACCTTAACCTCCCCACTGATCACTATACAAATACATTACATTATTATCCCAAGTAAGAAAAAATACAATACAAAATTACCAATTGTTGTTGGAATAACTGACTCTGTTAGAACATCTAGTTGTTAACCACAAAGTCGGAGGTTTAACTCCTCCTAGCACTAATACAATACAATACCATGTTTCATTACAAATTGTGTTCTATTATGAAAACTGTATGCTTGGTACCATGACACTTCAACTAAAAGGAAAAAAAGGGTGAACAAATGTTTAAGTGGTCTCACGCTTAAGAATGTGTGTTCCTCTCTTTCCTTGGAAGTTATAGGGTGCAACATATTGTAAGTTCAAATTATTTTTAAAAAAATTGCAAATGCAACTTTTATAGTATTTTATATTTATATGTTTTCATCATTAAAATATTGATAAAATCATTTGAAGAAATATGTGAAATATTGTTGAGTGATTAGGATGCTCTGTTTTGGTTGTAAAAGTTTCTCTTTCCATTTTCCTATCATGGTATTAGAGTAGAGACATGCTTGACTCTTAACATGGCATAACACAATAATATATCTTAACATGGCACAACACAATAACATATGAAGGTAATCTTTTGTACATGTACATGAGTAATGTAGGGGGAGTTGAGTGTTTCTTTTAGTGGTGTGTTTCAATGTATTTTTAATGTTATGATGTTATGTATCAAAACACTCAAATAGTATAAAAACAGAAAGAGAAGTAACTCTATCCTTTGAGAACGAGAGAAAATAATGAATAAGCAACGTCTTAGAGGGGCAATCTTTTTTACAATAAACAAATGTACAAGATAAGATGCTCACTAAAACTAGATCTCATTTGTACATAATAGGAAACAAAGGGTGCAATTACAACAAGATTGCGTGGCAGCGTAGTCCCTACCAAGGAGGTTACAAAGTAAATTGTGGAAAATGTAGTCGAATTGTAAATGACGGAAGTGTTCGGTGCAAAATGTATATCAAGGAAATTTGTGTACAACATGTATATCACGAAATATGGGGCATAAAATTTCGTTAGCGCTAAGGCGTGACCCCGCGGAGCAAGGTAAATTGTGGAAAATGGGGTCGAATTGTAAATGACGGAAGTGTTTGGTGCAAAATGTATATCACGGAAATGTTGTGTGCAACATGTATATCACGGAACATGAGGCATAAAATTTCGTTAGCACTAAGGCGTGACCCCGCGGAGAGATAAGAAACTACAACGAAGATGTGGCAAGTAGCATGAAGCACAGGTGGTATCCATGCAGTAAATGGTGCTTGGCATGTAGAGCACCATTTATTTTTTGAAAGTATATAACAAAATACAATTTGTTCATAGTAGAAGAAAAAATTTGGAAAATTAAATGCATTTGTCATATAGACCGATGAAAGATAAAAATGTATGAGGACATAAATTTAAAAGGAGATAAGAAAATAGTTTTATTTGAAATATGTCAAAAAATAAAAGTTTGTTACATACTACTGGAAATTTTGAAATATATATATATAAAAAAATATGTTACATATTAATGAAAATTTCAATGTGTTTGTCATGTAGACTGGGATTGGGGCTCCCATGGGCCATTAGAGAAATATGTACAAGAAACATGACTGTAGAGAGAAGATAGAGTGCAATACATGCAAAATAAATAAATTGAAAGGTATAAGTGTTTGCCTACACATTTCTATTTTAAAAAGTGGAATAATTGGGTTGATAAACAAAGCAGGATGCGATCAATAGACTTACAGTGATGGTACATATGATCCCTTTGGCTATTTTCTTACGGCTGCCATTTTGTTGATGTCATCGACGACTGTTGGAATCCTGGAAACTTCCTGTTGCCTTTCGTCTGTGGACTGCTTCAATTCCCTTTCAAGCCATTCTTCAATGCAACTTCTCATTGGGGCGGCGTTGATCTCATTATGGGTTTTTATGTTGAAAATATCATTTTCTAATTTCCGGAAGTCGATAGGAAGATTATAGAGAGCCTGGTGAATTTCCTCATTCTGTACTGAATAGTCGACTAGCTAGTCGTCGACGTGAGCTTGATCATATTCAAGGATGCTGTAAAAATTTTCCAGAGACAACGCCTTAAACATATCAACCTGTTTATCAAACTCTTGCCTAGTTAAGGGCAAGGAGTTTTCGATTAAGTCGGGGTCTTGGAAGTCGTTGGTATTTCCGGCTAAGTTTATTCTTGACAGCCTTGTGAATAATTTATCTTTCTTTGATATGGCTTGTTCACATTACTGAACAATGAGATGCAAGTTCTTCACTTTTTCTTTCTAGCATGCATTTAATTGACCGATCCAGTTTTTGGATGGAAGATCTTGTTGTCTTCTTTTTGTTTCTGTCATATTGTTGACAATGGTGTCAAAATGAAGGACCATGTTTAAATAGAAATGTTCTTCATCAAATGTTCGAGCAAACTGTGTGCCCTGGTTCCAAGGGAAGTGATGGTTTGTGATGTTTTCCACACCTCAATAACCAATTCCATTCTTTTCTTAATATTATTCTCCACATATCCTCTATAGGATGCGAGGAGGCTGGAGGATCCTTTTAAGTTGGCTACAAGGGTGGAAGGCATGGCTATTGCCAAAGGATTGAGAAGTATTGGCATAGGAATCAAAGCCTCTTCTAATTCCTTGACCCGATCCTTCAGTCTGGCATTCTCGGCCTCGATGCCTCCAATGGAATCATGAAGTGCATCTTCACTCACTGTGTGAAGTTGACAGATCTGGGACGGTTGCACGTTGGCAAGGTCAATCTATGAACGGGATTTTCCTTTCTTATTTTTTACATCTTTTTTCTCAATTATCAATTTTTTGGAGTGGCTGTCAAAAACAACACTCTCGAACATGAATGATTCATCTTTGTCAAAAATTTTGGTATCGGGTATGTTCATTGGATGGCTATGCTGGATGGCGTCTTCAAGTTGATCAAGGTAGCAGAGCATGCTATCCAGACCAGTTTCAAGTTCCATGTTCTCACTCTGAATTTCTGGCTCTTCCGCTTGTCCCACATTTTTTTTTCTCTTCTTGTCTACTAGAAGCTTGTGAGAACTATCAATTTTAGAGTGAGCAGGGTCGTTATCTCCTCCTCCATTTGAAGAGCTCTGAGTTGTTTTGTTGTTGCGGTGGGCCGTTGGAGTGATGCTTCAGGATGTCATACTTTTTGGAGTGTTATTTGTCGATTGAACACTCTTGTCATCGGGGCCTTTCCCTCGTTGCCTGTACAATTTATTGCATCTTGGATTGTGTCTAGGTCGTCGACATCAGAAGAAGGAGTGTTGCCTCCAGTGTCTCTGTTTTCGGGCAGGTGTTTTTTGAAAAAACAATCGTCGAGGCCAATTATTTGTAAATGTTGTCGAAAAATATTATCGGGGTCGAACCCTCTTATGATTTCATCATATCTCAAGTTTAAGTTGCTAGAATGCGCTGTGAATTCATCAATTTTGTTGACGTTTTTCAACACAAACTCCCCTACTTTCCAAGGCAGAGGAATGAACTATTTTTTTCTCTTCTTTTGCAATAGATGCAACCAGTAGTTGTATTTCTGTGTTACTTCTGCAACAAACATTATGTCCGTAATGTGACATGGAAGGAGAGCAGGTTTTTCCGTGGAGCCAAAAATTCTTATCACAGTGTAATTATCCAAATATTCAAGTGTGCCCTTCCTGTCCAAAAAACGGGTTGCCTATTCAGATATGCGGGGAGCATCTTCTCCTAACAACAAAACTTTGAAAACAAACACGAAGCCATTAAAAACCTCATAAAAATAGTAGAAAGCCTTGTGCTTCCACAAGGCCTGGTACCAGAACGGTACTTGGTCGAATTCCCAGTTGACATTATTGGACAAAGACAGTTATGGAAACTGACAACAATGCACTATTGCAAAAACTAAGTAGGACGACATATTAAATTTCTTTTCTCTTTTGAAGCTTGACAATTGGGAACATATTTCATGGGAAATTAACTTGCCCCAATAAAAAATGGCTTGTTCATTGACTGTGAAATACAAAATATAAAGAGACATCTAGGAAACAGTTGTTGTGGACTCTTGTCCCGTTATTCTTGTAAACAACCAGGTAATTTCGTGGAATGGATTTCTAAATGAACTAACCTGTAAGCTTGTGATATCTTTAGGAAATAGAATCAGGTCTTCCAATAAATGGGGCAAGAGGTCCAACCCGTTATTATGCTTTGCTAGGAACTATTTGCAATCTTTTCCTTTGAACGTCAATGTTGGCATCGACAATCTTAACATTTGGTGGGAGACCTGAGGTGACAAAGAAACAGAATAGTGGTCCCGCAGTGGAATAATTCTTTTGTCTGAAATAAATTTATCGACGCACCAAGAGACCAGGTCCTTACAATAAAAAACCTCAGGGACACAGCCTGCACGAGAAATCCCAGAGGTCCAAATTACTTGGTCCTCTACGACAGAGGTTGAGTAATAAGAATATGTCTTGGACCAATGGAATTTCTGGTCCTGTTGGTAGCCAATTCACCTTTTCTATCGTCCTATAAGCTGCCTACACCTATGTCTTCCGAAATTCAAGTTGTTCGTCACATTTTTCAAATAGATGACACTTTCATTTCTTGCGACACTTGCAAATTTGTCTTCATTAAGTTTTCACGACTGTAAGCGTGAAAATTTCTCCTTTCGAGGACGCATTCCGATCACTATCTTAAACTATCATGATCTTTTTATCGATATTTTTTATGGCACTTACCTTGGTTTATCGTTATGTGGCTGAAAGGATTTTCGAACCATGCTCATAGTGATTGCACAACTTGATTCCCTTGATTTTGTAAGTTATTGAGCATTTTGGTTTATACTTCTTATGACTTGCCTAATCTTTTATAGGGGTTATGATTAAATTTATATATATGATATAATCCCTATTGCTAAACTTTTTATAGCTCTTGGCTTGTCAATTTTATGAGTATCGATTGGCACAATTGTTTAAAACTTTTGATTAATATAGTGGCACATAATGATTTTGGTGTTGATTTATAAGTCAAATGTTTTGAATACTATGGCATAGTGTTGGCACGTAATGGTATGTGCATTGCATTTGATTGGTTGTTCACATACGTTAATGGTTGAATGATTATTATGGATTGAATAGCTATGTAAACTGTCAATTGTACAGCTGATATGATAGTTATGCATGGATTTACTGCCTTCTACCACCCTCACACACTTTGCATTAATGCTTGTCTCCTTACCAGGGTTACCTCTGTTGATTTTTGGGAAAATATCTGAGCCTAATCTGTTCAAACCCTTATCCCTTAGCATAGCTCACTGTGTGTTATCTCCTGGCTCTTGAAGGGCGAATTGAACCCTCATGGTTTTCAGAGTCGGTTGTGGTTTCATTTTGCCAGAGAAAACTGCCCCGTAATTTCCCCAGAGTCACGTTTTTGCGTGAGCGATTCTGGGCAAACGGATTTAAATTAGCTCAAACCGTTGAAAACCCATAACTGGTTTTAGCCCCTTTACCTTCATCGTGGGCGGTTTCTTCAGAAAGTGAGCTACTGCAGATATCTAGCTCTCATTTTACAGGTCAATTTTTTAGTGGCTGGAACATGCGTTTTGAGTCTGTGAGCATTTGCCAGAATGCTTATCACTTCTCCAGACATGTGCTTCAAACTCCTTCTGCCTGTCCATCCTTGTGCTTCAACTTCTTGTTGAAACCCTTGATCAATCCACAGATTCATCAAGTAGTCTGTCAGAAGAAGCATTTTCTTTCTACCCTGGTATGTATCTCAACATCATTTCTAGTTTTGTGAGTCACCGGGATTGATATAATGGTTGAATTTTGATAGCTTTGTCTCTCATTCAAAATGGCTCAGTCATTCAGTGATCATATTATATATGGCTTCGTTTTAATAAAAATAGAAAGAATTTCGATTTGATTTGTTCATAGATTTTTATTGGATTGTAATGGTTATTGGTGTGGATTTGATTTGATTTATTCAGTTAAAATGGATACTCTACTGTCAATTGAAGTCGTTTGTATCTATTCTAGACACAAGTTGTTTCTCATACTTCAATTTTAAACACAATCACATTTCAATTCGATTTGGTTATAATGTATACACTATGATTGGTAACAGTTTTGATATGGTTAACTGTTACGGTTTTATGTTCATATGATTTTCGACCAACAGGGATACAATTTGGATTATGTTCAATATGTTTATGTTAATATGCACCCAAATCGTGAATAGATACGATTCATAACAGTTATATCCAGTCGGTTAATTCGCATTGGTTTATTTGATTATGTATCAGTTGGATTCATATTGCAATGAATATGCTGTTTGAGTTTGAATTTGAGGAACGAAATTGACTGTATCCAGGTTCACAATTTGTTTCTATATTTAACTCAGTCACGATTTGTTTCGATTGTTGCCCAGTTTACGATTATCACTTCTGTCGATCTGATGATGGTTGTGATCACTATTAATTGATCTTGTCTGTTGACTGTGTAACGCTCAGAGATCGAAATCTATGGCGAATTTTGGTTGATGCTGTTATGAATGTTTTATTTACCCATAATCGTAACAGTCTTTCCATCTTTGTATTTAATTAAAACAACATGAATCTTATGCTACATTATTATAGCCATAACGAATGGATTATGATT
>SNQJ01S0108775.1:38980-54797 GCA_010110895.2 Picea sitchensis
TCTGTCATTTGTTGATATATTACCATTCTTTTTAATAATGATTGATCTTGTTTTCATTGCAGGATTAGAGTTACTCCGATGGCTACATTGGAAACATGACTTCACGTAGTATTCTGGTTTATTTAATAGTTAGGGTAGGTTTATGAATAGGTTTTCTTGTAGTTTTATTTCTCACTATTTCTCTTTGTAATAATGCAGTCATGCACGCAAGTGGGCGTACCACGAGAACCATATTACGACTGTTGTCAGGGAAGTCCTCTTGATCCTTTTTCTCTTTACTTCTAGTTGAATGTTTATTTTTAGAAACGCAGTATCATCATGAAAATCTTAAATGGAAAGTAAAGAGATAAATGAATCTAAATCAACCCTGACCCAAGATACCATGAGTAGGACTTCTTTCCCATCATTCAGGATTTTCCTACTTTCTTTCAGTTTCTCAAGGGATTGTTGCATGAGGTTTTCAGATGCACCTTCTGTGCATATTTGTTTTTTTGTTTTTGTTGTTTGGATTTCTTTTCTTTCAATTTTTTTCTTCGCTGGTGTGTTTTGATTTCTCCTTTATGCTTACCAGTTTTCACTTTTGGAAATACACATACCTGCATTACTGAGCTATTCAGATAAAGAAAACAGAGAATTCCTTCGCTGAAATAACTGCTAATAAATTTGTATAAACATCAATGGTTTATTTCTGAAATTTATATCTGTGTTGGAAAAAGTCTGTTGTTTGAAAGAAGTTGACTGATTTCAATCTCTGAGTAAATCTTGTCATGATCATCTATTATCTTTTTACGCTGCCCCTATTCCGTAAAGGAATGACTCAGAGGATGTCTCCCTGCCTTAGGAAGTTGTTTTGTAAATAAAACATTTCTGGAGATAAATAAAGGACAGTGCTAAAAAATTCTGATGAGGAAAAAAAATATGTTAAAATATTAAGATTTTCAGCGTCACCCCACTCAGCTATATATCTATAAAAGAAAAACAAAATAAAATTATTAATAAGAGCCGTGGGAAGTGCTTGTAAACCTGTCGGGATACTGAACAGGTTTGCTGGCAGCGGGTAAATGCATGCATGGTGCCAAGACAACTTCGTCGGGGTACTGAACAGGCCCGCTGGCAGCGAAGCAATGTCGGGTATATGAAAATTGGCAAAAAAGAAACCTCTTTAATGTCATTTGTTCTGATCCAGAACTTCTTGGCAGGATACAGATGTCAGAGTGGGTTAAATAGAAACCCTGTCGAGGCTATGGACGCCTGCTGGCAGTAGTGGCTATGCTAACAGTATTGGATATTTTATCTTTAATATCGTGACTTGCTGGTCTTAATATTGTTATCAGTTTTCATCTTTTGAAACACTACTGGTGATTGGTTAATGATGATGTTTATACGATTTTCTGGTTGTTATTTTGAGTTGAAATTTTCTTTGTTGTCCTATTCTGAATTGTTTATTTTGACAGAGATAACTGCTTCTACCAGTGTGTCACCATTCTTGGCAGCCAATTCACCTTTTCTATCGTCCTATAAGCTGCCTACACCTATGTCTTCCGAAATTCAAGTTGTTTGTCACATTTTTCAAATAGATGGCAATTTCATTTCTTGCGACACTTGCAAATTTGTCTTCATTAAGTTTTCACGACTGTAAGCGTGAAAATTTCTCCTTTCGAGGACACATTCCGATCACTATCTTAAACTGTCATGATCTTTTTATCGATATTTTTTATGGCACTTACCTTGGTTTATCGTTATGTGGCTGAAAGGATTTTCGAACCATGCTCATATTGATTGCACAACTTGATTCCGTTGATTTTGTAAGTTATTGAGCATTTTGGTTTATACTTCTTATGACTTGCCTCATCTTTTATAGGGGTTATGATTAAATTTATATATATGATATAATCCCTATTGCTAAACTTTTTATAGCTCTTGGCTTGTCAATTTTATGAGTATCGATTGGCACAATTGTTTAAAACTTTTGATTAATACATTGGCACATAATGATTTTGGTGTTGATTTATAAGTCGAATGTTTTGAATACTATGGCATAGTGCTGGCGCGTAATGGTATGTGCATTGCATTTGATTGGTTGTTCACATAAGTTAATGGTTGAACGATTATTATGGATTGAATAGCTATGTAAACTATCAATTGTACAACTGATATGATAGTTATGCATGGATTTATTGCCTTCTACCACCCTCACACACTTTGCATTAATGCTTGTCTCCTTACCAGGGTTACCTCTGTTGATTTTAGGGAAAATATATGAGCCTAATATGTTCAAACCCTTATCCCTTAGCCTAGCTCACTGTGTGTTATATCCTAGCTCCTGAAGGGTGAATTGAAACCTCATGGTTTTCAGAGTCAGTTGTGGTTTCATTTTGCCAGAGAAAACTGCCCCGTAATTGCCCCAAAGTCACGTTTTTGCGTGAGCGATTCTGGGCAAACGGATTTGAATTATCTCAAACCGTTGAAAACCCAGAACCTTTTTTAGCCCCTTTAACTTTATCTCGGGTGGTTTCTTCAGAAAGTGAGCTACTACAGAGATCTAGCTCTCGTTTTACAGGTCAATTTTTCAGTGGCTGGAACATGCGTTTTGAGTCTGTGAGCATTTTCCAGAATGATTATCACTTCTCCAGACATGTGCTTCAAACTCCTTCTGCCTGTCCAACCTTGTGATTCAACTTCTTGCTGAAACCCTTGATCAATCCACAGATTCATCAAGTAGTCTGTCAGAAGAAGCATTTTCTTTCTACCCTGGTATGTATCTCAACATCATTTCTAGTTTTGTGAGTCACCAGGATTGATATAATGGTTGAATTTTGATAGCTCTGTCTCTCATTCAAAATGGCTCAGTCATTCAGTGATCATCTTATATATGGTTTCATTTTGATAAAAATAGAAAGAATTTCGATTTGATTTGTTCATAGATTTTTATTGGATTGTAATGGTTATTGGTGTGGATTTGATTTGATTTATTCAGTTAAAATGGATACTATGTTGTCAATTGAAGTCGTTTGTATCTATTCTAGACACAAGTTGTTTCTCATACTTCAATTTTAAACACAATCAAATTTCAATTCGATTTGGTTATAATGTATACGCTATGATTGGTAACAGTTTTGGTATGGTTAACTGTTACGGTTTTATGTTCATATGATTTTCGACCAACATGGATACAATTTGGATTATGTTCAATATGTTTCTGTTAATATGCACCCAAATCGTGAATAGATACGATTCATAACAGTTATATCCAACCGGTTAATTCGCATTGGTTTATTTGATTATGTATCAGTTGGATTCATATTGCAATGAATATGTTGTTTGAGTTCGAATTTGAGGAACGAAATTGACTGTATCCAGGTTCACGATTTGTTTCTATATTTAACTCAGTCACGATTTGTTTCGATTGTTTCCCAATTTACGATTATCACTTCTGTCGATCTGATGATGGTTGTGATCACTATTAATTGATCCTGTCTGTTGACTGTGTAATGCTCAGCGATCGAAATCTATGGCGAATTTTGGTTGATGTTGTTATGAATGTTTTATTTACCCATAATCGTAACAGTCTTTCCATCTTTGTATTTAATTAAAACAACATGAATCTTATGCTACATTATTATAGCCATAACGAATGGATTATGATTGTGTTGGATTGGATCGTATCTCATACGATATGATTTACTTTCGATTTCATTTAGATATTAAACAGTCTTGTTACTATTTGACTCGATTTTATGGTAACCGTGAAACAGAGTATTCTTACCCTTGTTTCGATTGAATCACTTTTGATTTTGTTTAATTTGAATGAAAAAATCATTTGAATCATTAATGATTCGTTTTCAATGTTTATTGAAAGAAAATTGGATTTGATTCTTTTAAAAAGATTTGATTTGATTTCTATTTGATCCTGTATGCTATTTTAGCCTAGCTACAGAATCAGATGATTCTGTAGCTAAGTCTGTAGAATCAAATTTTTATTGTTTTGCTAATGAAATACCTTTCTAACTTGTTATTTTTGGTCTATTGCAGATGAATTCGAAATTGCAGTGGATTTGATGAGAAGTTAGGGGATATTTGAAATATTTCACTTGCATTTTAGTTTCCTAGTTTAGTTGATTTTGGGAGTATCTTCCCAGATTATGTAAAACAGTTTGATATTATCCACAGGGAGGTTTTACCTTGTGGAGAGACTTATATATACTTATTATTTTTGTAATAATGGACATCCTTATTCATGGGAGAACAAGGATATGGAGATTTAATACAGACTGAGACAGAATTTGATATTCTGCTTTCATAATATCAATATTTTGTTTTATGTTTATGTGTATCTATTTGCATCTGGTTAATGACTACTTTAGCTATCTTAATCATTCGCAAATGATATAGTTTAATCATTGTAATCCATATCCGATTTCTTCCAAGCATTTAAAAAACATAGCAATTGCTTAGTTCAGTTTATGAACGACATATTTCTCTTCTTCATAAGTTGGATTATTAAGTATAAGTTTTTGCATAACAAGTTTCCCTTGTTGCAGAGATTTATAAATCATATAATTGTTATGATTTTTTATGTCTTGTTTTTCCTATAAACAACTCAAAGAGCATTGCAGCTTATCGTTTACGAGAAGCTTCTGGATTAACCGGTGCGAGTTTCCTTCCTCCGACCAGCTTCGAAGTCATCATACACAGTACAAATTGGGAGCGTTTCCAGGTCAGTTAGTCATTTGTTTGTTTACTATTTTTATTAGTAGTTTAGTTTAGATATAAATTTAGTTAGATTTATAGGTAGAATTATTATATTATATTGTTTAATTTCAGTAAATATATTAGATCTTTTAATTTCAGTAAGTTTTATTCCTTGTTCACAAAATCATAAATCAAAAATATATCTCTGCTGTCTTAGGGCAGAAAACAAACGATTTTTACAGGTTTTATTCAAATCTGCAAGTTGTAGATAATGTATATTTGTGAATAAGTTGTGATTCAATTAGTAATTAGACGGTTAATTAGTAGATTTAGTCTAATAGTAATTAGTAGTTTGTATATAGAATAGTAAGAGTAGTTTATATTAGTTTTAGTTTAATTTATTTAGTAGTTTGTTTTAATTAGATTAGTGTATTAGTTTGTTAGTTAGTTTAGTTTCTTGTATTTAGTCTTAGTTAGTTTTAGTTAGTATTAGTTAGTTTTATTTGTTTTAGATAGATTAGTTAGTTTAGATTAGTTTTCTCTTTGGTTTTCTTAAGACCTTAGAGCGGCCAACGGAGCCGTTAAACTCGTCAGGGTGGTTCATTCCAAACGGCGACTTGGGTTATTTAGACAACCACGGACCGGTTCCACTCTCTCAATTGGCCGAGACAGGCAATTTCGCCCAGATCAGCGAGATCCCTCATCTTAGAAGATAATTCCTTGTATCTCCTGAGTGTTGTCGAGCTGATCACGATAGGTTTGAAAACGTTGGTTTCTCAGGACTGATGGTTGAAAATAGACACTTAGAGTGATAATGAAACTCTCCAGCTAAATCTTTGTTTAAGATTATTATGAATGGGAAAGATCTGAGCCTTTCTCTTTTGATTAATGACAATCCTATATGGGTGGTGCATGATGGCCATTGCTTGAGTAAAACTTATTTAGTGCATATTTAGAAATGCAAAGGTGGCGGATACGATGAAAACGAATTAAGGATTTGGAGGTTTCATGAATGTGCCAAAGAGGCGGCGATGTCATGACGATAATTCATGATTTTGAAATCAACACTGGAAGGGATAATATAATCCCCGCACAAATTTTGGTTTAATGCGCGTGAATACAAGATGTCCTCGAGCCTTTTTCCCATCAAAAAGGACAAAATCTATCACAGTTTCCTGCATGATGAGATGTTAGAATTAAATGCTCAGTAATTTCATATTTAGAAACAAGATATGTATAGATCATTGACCTTCACACTTGTCTATAATAAAAGAAAAAAATTGTTTATATATATATATATATATATATATATAAACATTTTTTCTTTTAATATAGAACAAAATGAATCCTGAACTCGAGAAGATAAAGGAATGAATGGAAAGGTTTGAAAAAGGGATTATAGACAAGTGTGAAGGTCACGGAGATAGGGGAGAGAAATGAATGAATGGAAAGGTTTGAAAAAGGGTTACGGGGATACTCAGGAGAGGTGAGTGTTCCACGGTCAAATTTTATGTATCGAAATTTTTTACTGCAAAACGTGTAAAATGGAAGAGATCATGATGTGGCAGTTCAACGACTGGTTTGTATATTTGCAGAATTCCAGGAAAGTTCCTAAGTATGGAATAGAGAAACGATTGGGCAGACTCATTCTCGGAAGCGAGGATTGAATTTTTCGTGAATGGACCAACCCGATGATGCACAAATGACATTCCATGATGTTTGAAATTAATCATTGCTAATTGCATGCCTAGAAATAAGATCTTATATATAATTGGTAATTTCTAATTGTAAAAGGGCGTGGGCATAGGAAACAATCATTAGGAATTGAATATTTCTTGAACCCGCCAAACCAACGATCCGCGAAAGAAATTCGAAGAAATGGAAAAGTATGGAAAAGAGATAGACAGGCTTCAAAATGGGGTGACAATAGTTTCACAAAAGACGTGAGGACCCGATAGTTAAATTGTATTTCTCGGAAGTTTTCAGTGCAAAATGTATACCACGGAAGAGGGCATGATAGGTAGATCATAATACAGAAGAGGGTACGATCTGATTCCTGTTGTAAATTTGTATATCATGGAAGTGACGGTACTGTTCGCAGGTCATGGAACAATAGATGTCCAATCCAGAGCCTTCCTACCGGGAATCCACGGTCAGAGAAGTGTTTGGGTATGGAGTGGGGAAGCGGTCGGTCGATGTCGCGATATAAGAGCACGAGTACAAGCCTGAACCCGTAAGTCCACCCATGCGCGCAACTAGACATTTTTGAAAAAATGAATAAGTGACGAGAAAGATAAAGTTCAGGGAAAAGAGAAACATATATTTGGCTAAGTATAGAAGACAGAAAAGAAGGGCCAATATATTCACATATGTAACAGATATCTCATTTTCTTGCCAAGATATATACTTGGAAAGAAGTGTGAAGGTGGCGGGCATAGAAAACAACGACTAGGAATACGATCTGCGAGTTTACTTGGTTCTTGGTTGTATGATTTGTCTGTCAATTTGTATATCACGAAACTCCGAGTCATTTTTTTATCCACCTAGCACGCAAGTCCGACCGTCAATTTGTATAGTGTGGAACTCTGGGTGTTGTTTGTAGGACATAGAACTATAGAGGAAATGCTTTTCCCTTTAATATAGCTTATGTGACACAAATGTAGTATGGCTCGTTTTAACACTTTTCCATCCGTAAACAATGGAAAACTTGATCCCACTAGCCCTAGAGTCCGTGTGTCAATTTGTATATCGTGGAGCTCCGAATGTTGTTTGGAGGTCATAGAAAAATAGAATTGAAATGTTGAGCCAATCAACGCGCAAGTATGCCTGTCAATTTATATATCGCGCAACTCTAGATGCTATTTGTAGGACACAGAACAATAGAGGGCCAATTTAGAGAAAGGGGAAGCGCTCGGTCGAAACGCGTGAATCCGCCAAGCCGCACAGCAAGGAATTTTCATAAAAAAATGATTAAGTAACCAAGAAAAGAAACCACAACGGATAAAAGAGTGGGAAAATAGAAAGGCGGAGGGCAGTTTTCGTAAGCGCGAATTGGTTTCAAACAAGCCCCATTGTCGCAAAACCATCATTTTCTACTAATTGTCAGCAATTGCTTTGTTGAAGATTAGATTTTATTGCAACATGTGGGTGTAAGTATGTTCTTGATACATTCTTCCATGACTATAACATATTAACTTAAGTATTAAAATTCATTTTCTACTAATTGTCAGCAAATGCTTTGTTGAAGATTAGATTTTATTGGAACGTGTGGGTGTAAGTGTGTTCTCAATACATTCTTCCATGACTGTAACATATTAACTTACGTATTAAACTTCTTGCATTATGGGTTGTTAGCATTAAAATTTAATAATTGCATGTCTAGAAACAAGAATGAGGATTTTCCTGCAACATTGTACTTTGGTATTGCTATGTTCTATCACATTACGAATAGAATTGAACATTAGTTTGAAACTGTGTGTAATCCATTTTTTGTTTTCATAAAATCCTAGTGGATTGACACAGTACATTGTCATATAATTGTTAGGTGTTCCATCTTAGAACAAATAACCTAAGTAAACACAATATCAAAGAACTACGAGACCACTGAACCATGTCAATGAGAACAGGTGTTAAATCCAGAAAAGAAGCAGCAACAAAGACTCCAAGGATATTCTTTTTAATAGAAAATCCATTTAAAAATAAATAAAAGCACCGAGAATTGTACATATATCCTTAGAAATTGGACCCATTTCTTCAGGCCAAAACATTGAACGTATCTTCCACAAACACAGGCATGGGATCTGCAGTATGCAGGATCCTTGTAGTTTTCTCCTCGATGAATCATCCTGTGGTAAAATTGATAGTTTTTAGAAGCTTCTCGTGAGGAAGAAGATGAAAAACGTTGCAAGGAAAATGGAACAACCCTTAACTGAAAGTTAGGACACAACTAGAAACCGCCTCTGCATAGTCGAAAAAAATTCAGGGACATAGGTTGCACGTGCAATTTCAGAGGCCCAAATTAGTCCATTATGGGTGGAAGGAGATGACTAGTAGAAATATGCCTTGCACCAGTGAGAAATTTGGTCCTTATTCCCAAATATTTTAAGTGTATATCCAGAGAACATGAAAATAGTCCTGCAAGTGAATAATGTTTTGTCTTGAAATATATCTTCGGGAGCATCAACATATCCTTTCTTTACAGTGAAACTCTTCCACCCAGAACAAAATAATTTGGACCTCTGGATTTCCAACTTTCAAGATGCAAAGCGACTATTGCGTTCAATGTCAATTTCTTTTCTGAAACTCCTTTTGGTGTTTTTAGGAACGCCATCACTGAGCCGGGAAGTTCTGCCCGTTATGGTTGATTTCAATTTGGGCGCAAAAGTGGGAACAATCTCTGCATTGCCATCATCCATTGTTGTATCATTTCCCATCAGATCATCTTCTTCCACCTCAGAATCCATGGCATCAACCTCTGTGCCAGCCATCAATGCAACTGGGCAAGGTCTCTTAGCAGGTAGGGTTGCCTTGTAATTCTTTGGCTTGAAATATATCTCTCGATGTACCAAGGGACCATCTCCTTTTTTGCTCCTGGGAGGAGGGAGATGAGTAGTAAGAATATGCCCTGCAATAGTGGAACCTTTGGCCATTATGCTGAATGTGTTTACTGTATCTGGACAGAACTATTGCCACAAGATAACGAGAATTTATGTTTTCTCCAAACGATGTTTGAAATGAAAATTGGGGAGGGATAATATAACCCTCCGTAAATTATGGTTTAATGCGTATAAATGGAATATCTCCTCGAGCCTTTCATTGATCAATGAAAATCTTCAGGGTTCATGTGGAATGAGTTGTTACCATTAAAGCTCGCTAATTGCATATTTAGAAAAAAATGTGAAGGTCGCAGTGACGGCGAAGAGAGATTAAGAATTAGAGATTTCTTAAAGGCACCAACCCGTCGGCACACGAAACAGATTGCATCATGTTTGAAATGAATACTTGGAAAGGATAACACTCTTCTCCACAAAACTTGGTTTAATTCATAGTAATGAAAAATATTCTCCGGCCTTCCAAACATTAATGAAAATCTTAAAGGTTCCTATAGGATGAACTACTAGCATTAAAGCTTAATTATTTCATATATGGAAATAAGTACGAAGGTAGTGATGATGATGAATTGAGACGAAACATTGTACATTTCGTGCACCCACCAACCTGTGAAACAGATTCCAAGAAATGCCCAAGTATGGAAAGCGGTCGGGTGGGTTACAAGAAAAAAGGGCAGAAGATATACCCAAGAGACGTGAGGGGCCGATGGTCATATTGCATCTCAGTGACAGATATCGGCTGTCAATTTGTATGTCATGGAATTTCGGGTGTTGTTTGTGTGTAGGGGAACAACGAAAGCGCAATGTCGAGAGGGAAATTTGTATATTACTAAACTTCACGTTATGTATATAAAAGCATGTGACATTCGGAAAAAGGAACAAGTAAATAGAAAGTGGAAGCATATGAGATGAAGGGGAATGTGTTTGCTAATTTGTAAATCATGGAAGTCTGGGTGCTAGTTGCAAGTGGCGAAACAATGGAAACGCAATGTTAAACCTGCCTATGTAGGAAATTGTAATTCAAAAAGTTTGTTCAATATGAAATGGGGAAGCGGCCAGTTAGGCTGGTGATATAAAAGTAACAATGGAAATCTGAAGACGTGAGTCCACCAAATCCTACACCTAGTCATTTTCCGAAAAACGAGTAAGTAAAGAAAGGGAAAGCAGAGAGAAAAGAAAAAGCGGATGGAAATTTTCGGAAGTGGGAATTGGTCTTAACAGTAACTATGGAGTGCATTAAACATGTTAACAAGTTCTTCAATCAAGGAATAGATACATCAAGCAAATTTTATAGTTTCCAGGATCTGTTTGTATAAGAGAAGCATCAAAAAGTTACAAGAGAATCATTTTTTGGATGTTTAAGTAAAGTTTATGTATTGTTAGCTTCACTACAAGTATAACAACGAAAAATTTGAATTTTAATGTCCTCTTTTTCATATGATTTTTCCATTAGACTTCACATAGTATATATTCTTTTATTTCAATCTGTTTGCTAATTTGTGGGTCGTGGAAGTCAGGGTGTTGTTTGCAGGCAACGGAACAATGGAAATGCAATATTGAACCCGCCTATCCGGTAACTCACCTATTCGGAAAACCGCGAGCCAAAAAAATTGTACAATATGAAATGGGGAAGCCATTGGTCGAGCTGGTGATATAAAAGTAAGTGAAATCTAAAGACGTGAATCCGCCAACTTTCGCACCTAGAAATTTTCCGAAAAACGAGTAATACATACTAAATATGTACTATAAAGTATGAGCATGAGATTTTATAGAGCATGTACGGATCTCGCATTCCATACTTGGCCACTTTTTGGATCGCGGGTTCTCGGGCTGGTGGGCTCAAAATTGGGTCTCTATTGTTCCATGGCCTACAAATAGCACCCAAAATTCCGCGATATACAAATTGACAAGCGGACCTGTGGGCTAGCTCAATCAACATTGCACTCCTATTGTTTCATGTCATACAAATAACACTCGGAATTCCATGATATACAAATTGACAGACAGAATCCAGGGCTAGTGGCCTCAATATTGCGATTGTTTACAGATGGTAATCTCTATCAACTATTTAACATTATCTAAAAACATTATTTTCAATACTAAATTATTAATATTAAATATTGATATTGTACAATTTAATTAGAAAAAAAGGTTTGTACAATATGAAACGGGGAAGCGGTCAGTCGCGCTGGTGATATAAAAGTAACTGAAATCTGAAGTCGTGAATCTACCAACTTCCACACCTAGAAATTTTACGGAAAATGAGTAATACGTACTAAATATGTACTTCTACAAAAAATGGACATGAGATTTTATAGAGCATGTACGGATCCCGCATTCCATACGTAGCCACTTTTTGGATCGCGGGTTCTCGGGCTAGCGAGCTCAAAATTTGGCCTCTATTGTTCTATGGCCTACAAATAGCACCCATAATTCCGCGATATACAAATTGACAAGCGGACTTGTGAGCTGGCTAGCTCAACATTGCAGTCCTATTGTTCCGTGTCCTCCAAACAACACTCAGAGTTCCACGATATACAAATTGACAAACGGACTCCAGGGATGTCGGCCTCAAGATTGGGATTGTTTACGGATGGTAATCCCTATCAACTATCTAACATTATCTAAAAACATTATTTTCAATACTAAATTATTAATATTAAATATTGATATTGTACAATTTAATTAGACAAAAAAGTTTGTACAATATGAAATGAGGAAACAGTCAGTCGAGTTGGTGATATAAAAGTAACTAAAATATGAAAACGTGAATTTGCCAACTTATGCACCAAGAAATTTTCCGAAAAAATGAGTAATACATACTTAATATGTACTTTTAGAAAGTATGGACCTGAGATTTTATAGAGAATGTATGGATCCCGCATTCCATACTTAGCCACTTTTTGGATCGCAGGTTCTCGGGCTCAAAATTGGGCCTCTATTGTTCTGTGTCCTACAAATAGCCCCCAAGAGTTCCATGATATACAAATTGACAGGCATACTTGCGGGTTGGCTAGCTCAACATTGCACTTCTATTGTTCTGTGTCCTTCAAAAAACACTCAAAGTTCCACGATATACAAATTGACAGACATACACTAGGGCTGGAAGGCTCAAGATTGCGATTGTTTACAGATGGTGATCCCTATCAACTATCTAACACTACCTAAAAACATTATTTTCAATACTAAAGTATTAATATTAAATATTGATACTGTACAATTTAATTACATAAAATTATTAAAGGATGTTAAATATCGTATTTAAAAGAAAAACTCACGTATTTGAAAACTTGCATTCCAAAAATTTTGTATAATATGAAACGGGGAAGAGGTCAGTTGGGCTTCTGATATAAAAATGGGTGGAAATCTGAACACGTGTATCCGTCAAGTTCCACACCTAGAAATTTTCCGAGAAACGAGTAATACATACTAAATATGTACTTTTATAAAGTATGGCCATGAGATTTTATAGAGCATGTACAGATCCCTCACTCCATACTTAGCCACTTTTTGGATCGCGGGTTCTCAGGTTGGCGGGCTCAAAATTGGGCCTCTATTGTTTTGTTCCCTACAAATAGCACCCAGAGTTCCGCGATATACAAATTGACAAGTGAACTTGCGGGTTATTTGAATTTTAAGGGCCTCGTGTTTATATGATAGCACAATTGGACTTGGGCCAGTTTATATTTTTTTATTACAATATGAAACGGGGAAGCGGTCAGTCGGGCTGGTGATATAAAAGTAAGTGAAATCTGAAGACGTGAATCTGCCAACTTCTGCACCTAGAAATTTTTCGAAAAATGAGCAATACATACTAAGTATGTACTCTTATAAAGTATGGACATGAGATTTTTATAGAGCATGTACGAATCCTGAATTCCATACTTGGACACTTTTTGGATTGCGGGTTCTCAGTCTGGCAGGCTCAAAATTGGGCCTTTATTGCTCCATATCCTACAAATAGCACCCAAAGTTCCGCAATATACAAATTTACAGGCGAACTTGCAGACTGGCTGGCTCAACATAGCACTTCTATTGTTCTGTGTCCTCCAAGCAGCAGTCAGACTTCCGTGATAGACAAAATGACAGACAAACTCTAGGACTGGCGGGCTCAATATTTCCATTGTTTATGGATGGTCATCCCTATCAACTATCTAACATTATCAAAAAACATGATTTTCAAATACTAAATTATTAATATTAAATATTGATATTCTACAATTTAATTACATAAATTATCAATATTGAACCCGCCTATCTGGTAACTCGCCTATTCGAAAAAACTGCGAGCCAAAAATTTTGTACAATATGAAACAGGGAAGCAATCAGTCGGGCTGGTGATATAAAAGTAAGTGAAATACGAAGGTGTGAATCCACCAACTTCCGTACCTAGAAATTTTTCAAAAAATGAGTAATACATACTAAATATGTACTATAAAGTATGGACATGAGATTTTATAGAATATGTACGGATCCCACATTCCATACTTAGCCACTATTTTGGATCGTGGGTTCTCGGGCTGGCGGGCTCAAAATTGGGCCTCTATTGTTCTGTGCCCTACAAATAGCACCTAGAATTCTATGATATACAAATTGACAAGCAGACCTGCGACCTGGCTGGCTTAACATTGCACTTCTAATATTCGGTGTCCTCCAAACAACACTCAGAGTTCCACGATATACAAATTGATAGATGGACTCCAGGGCTCAAGGGCTCAAGATTTTCATTGTTTATGGATGGTAATCCCTATCAACTATCTAACATTATCTAAAAACATTATTTTCAATATTAAATATTGATATTGTACAATTTAATTAGACAAAAAAGTTTGTACAATTTGAAATGGGGAAGCGGTCGGTCGGGCTGGTGATATAAAAGTAAGTGGAAATATGAACATGTGCATCCGCCAACTTCCACACCTAGAAATTTTTGTAGAAACGAGCAATACATACTAAACATGTATTTTTATAAAGTATGGAAATGATATTTTATAGAGCATGTACAGATCCTTCATTCCATACTTAGCCACTTTTTGGATCGCTAGTTCTCAGGCCGACGGGCTCAAAATTTATCCTCTATTGTTCTGTGCCCTACAAATAGAACCTAGAATTCCACGATATACAAATTGACAGGAGGACTTGCGGGCTGTCTAGCTCAACATTGCACTTCTATTCTCCTGTGTCCTCCACACAACACTCGGAGTTCCATGATATACAAATTGACAGACAGACTCCAGGATTGGCGGGCTCAAGATTGTGATTGTTTACGGATGGTCATCCTATCTAACATTATTTAAAAACATTATTTTCAAATACTAAATTATTAATATAAAATATTGATATTGTACAATTTAATTACATAAAATTATCAAAGGATGTTAAATCGCTTATTTAAAAAAAAAATGAAGGAAACAAAACAAAGTTTTTTAAAATTCTATCACTGCAAGAATAACAACGACCAATTTGAATTTTAAGTGCCTCTTGTTGATATGATAGCACAATTGGACTTCACACAATATATATTTGTTGACTTCAAATTATTTCAAGAGATTAATTTTACCAAGTTCATCGATCAAGGAAAAATGATAAAACAAGCCACATACTACATTTGCATCACATCGCCATAGAAATTATCAGTCATATTTGCAGGTTAGCTGGCTAAAAAATTGCAATTCTATTGTTCTGTGTCCTACAAACAACGCTCGGAGTTCCGCGATATACAAATTGACAGACGAAGCATACAACCAAGAACCAACTAAACTCCAAACAGACTGCAAGCAAGTTCCCACGAGGTTCCATAGAGCAGGACGCATCGACCTTTGCATCAAAAAATTTGATATACAAAGAAAAGACATCACGGCATTTGTTTTCTCTTACATATGGTATATGTTCCCGGTATAAAATAACTGGGGCCATGGGATATATGGGGTTTGCTGCCATGCTTCCCATTTTTGGACCAAACAATCTTATATGCATGCAATCCCAAGTAGTTGAGTCCGATGAACATTCATCTGGATGTTGAAGAAATTTTACAGAGATACATGAGATATTTTCGTTTCCTACCAAAGTTTGATATTTTTTTTTCCTTCTTCAGCCGATATGAAAAATTGCATTGTCCTCATTTAAGGTGAATTTGTTGTGTATCCGAAAGTTGTGCATCATGTAGACGCTGCTTGCCTTTTTCTATAGATATGTTTCATACAACAATTCTGCCAACTTAGGAAGCACATTTTTTCACAGAGGCTTCCTAATCGCACAATGCACAATTGTGTTGCCCATGGTTCGGATGGAAGCATTGAGGCAATGTCCATATATATATGGACATTTTTCACCGCACTGCAGACAATCAATTGTATCATCACTTATCAAAGCAGAGGCATAAGCATGAGGGTTGCATTTCACACATACAGGTTCAAAGGGGGTCGAGTACGCATTCACTGCAACCAAAACACCTTCAACCTAGGAACGCGAGCATAGGAATTAATACATTGAACAATATAATACACAACTACACC
>SNQJ01S0108775.1:54855-65122 GCA_010110895.2 Picea sitchensis
ACAAGCAACAAAAATTTGGTGAAGGCTATTTGTATAAGCAAAGTGAGGATGATTTTGTGGATGTATATGCACAATAGTTGTAGAGATAGCTAGTTTCTTTAGATCCTGTACTATATATGCTCACAACTCTGTTACAAACGCTGTCTGGGTTATGCGAAAGATCCTTTCTCTAACATCCCTTTTCTTTGTTATATTTTTTAAGAGCATAAGTGGAGTATGCCCTTTATGCAATTGTTTCTCCATTGATGAAAACAAATTTGAATAGATATCGAACAATTGCAGCTGCAACCTAGAACAATGCAATATTTGTGTAACTTACCCGAGATACATGCAGATGCAAAAGTAAAGGACAAAATTGGATATGGAAAGAGGTACCATTGCCTTGTCATTGTCTGAATCAACATCCTTTATATGGAGAATGTGTTGTGAGCCAAGTTTTCTCGCCAGTGTGACAACTGTGCCAATGTTTCCGATTGGGTAAATATCACTGCTCTGTGCAAGCTAGCTGATAGTCGTGTCCGGGACGAAACAATATTCTGAAAAAATAGTGGGAATTTTTCCACAATACTTGTTTCGTAGAGCGAAATAATCCGATCATAATCACCATGGTCATATACTATTTTGGGCAATATATTAAAATTTGTAATGGATATCCCATTACCTGGGAATATCTTTTCTGCATGTTTTTGGACAAGTTGTGTAGGAATAGTCAGTGTCACTGTCATCATGGCCTACTTGTCTGTCATGCCATCATGCATAATGGATCTAGTTTTTTTTCCTTGTCCAAGTAGGTGCTATAAACAACCATTCTGTCCCCTATGAACACTTGTCCAATTCAGCGACTGTTCAAGCCCTTTATTGATAGTACTTTGGGTGTTACAACTCTAGACCCGGTGACAATTTTTGAATAGGAAAACTAAAGTGAATGGTAGTGTGCATTTATTTTTTTTGTATTCTTCTTTCACTGGCATAAATCTACAAGTACATGCATAGATTCGATGAACTATGGAGCCAAATTTTTGCAGCCATGCCTCTTAGTCTGCAGAACCTGCACTATGTTCGATGTCTCGCTTGTACTTGTTGATACTTCTTGTGAACTTAAAACCATGTATTGCAGATGACATCAACATATTCACCATGCCATAGATGAATACATATCTGAGGATATTTTTTTGGTAAACATACTAAGAACAGAGCGTATGCATCTTTACCTTTGGTCTTGTCGGTCTGCTGATGTATGGGATGACTGGCTCCTCATGGCCATGTAACTAGTCCAAATTTTTCTGATGCAAGCATGTGCAGATGAACATCAAGACTAAACAAGCATATGCATTGTATATTTTCCATCAGAAGGACTAAACAAGCGTAAAATTGTATGCATCTGATTTTTTTGACCAGAAAAATGTGTAACAGTAAATAGGGCATGAGGGCGGGGCACCACGACCAATCTGTATATCATGGACCCTCAGAAGCCAGGGGATAAATCTTGATCCTGCCATCCTGGCACCCGCAATTGACAAAGTGGGTAAGTATTGAATAAGGTATAAGCGTGACCCTAGATGTGAAACTATTAGTCCGCCAACCGGCGCACCAAGGCATTTTCAGAAAGACCACTAAGAAGATCAATTAGAAAGCAAAAGGGATAATAGAAAATGGAAAAAGTAGAAATAGGGAGGGCATAAAGGCCCATTTCTTCCAATCCATCATTTTCTAGTCTAATATTATATGCCCCCACCCGGTTTGTATATTTAATTTACCATCACAATTGGTATATCGTTTATAAGATTGTACCACATAACCCTCTATTGTTGCACAAAACAATTCATCTTCCTGTCCAACCAACCTATTTCTTCCAAGGTAGTAACATCGAATATGAAATCGACATGAAGCCAAGTTAGTATGAAGAAAGACATGTAAAAGAAAGAGAAACAGGTTTATTTATTCCAATGTAACAACAAACAAAGTACGCAAAATATATTATATTTGAAGGAAGAAAAGAAGGAAAATAAAATAAAAATAAAAAAGAAAAGGTGCAAAGCAACAGAAGAAGAACAACAAATATACAGACAGTAAATGAAAAAATGAACACTGGAATATGAAATAAGAGTACATGTATCCACTTATGTAATTCCTTGTCTACATTCCCACCAAAGAGTCCATCGTCCTCTCCAACCATTTTGTTTGTTTAAATGCAACAATGCAGCGAAAACACAACGAACATGAAGCAGGTTAGTATGCAAGAAGACATGTAATGAAGATAAGTTATCATGTAGGAAGGTATGCAACATCTACATACAATAAACTAGGTGAAAACATATACAGACAATAAATGAAATACAAAACAATGAAATATGAAATAACAGTACAAGCATGCACCTTTCTATCTCCTCTTCAATCGATGCAGTCAAGACTCCGTCGTTTTCTCTAGCTAGTCTATTTGTTTGAATGTGGGAACGCACAAAATACAATGAACATGAATGGAATCCGATATGCACAGGAGAAAAAGTAACATGTACATACAATAAAAGAGACTCGACGAATAGTCTAAAATATAGGTAGAAACATTAACCTTTGCGCTTCTCCATCCATAGTTGTAAATATGTAAAACAATTCCCTGCCAAAAATATATTACAAGCCACAAAATATTACGAAATTGCATGGTCGTAGCTAAACAATTTATGGTTTTCCATGGAAAAATATCCAGATATGCTTCCATCGATGGAAATACATGTTCTTTATCCTCTACACAGACTGTTGTGCCCACGATACAAGATTTTGGTTTTCCATGGCAAACTACCCAGATATGCTTCGAGACATGGAAATATAATTTTGCAGAATCTTTATTGTACATATCATATCTCAAGTACAAAACAAATTGTATCGTGAGAACACTAGTCTGTGTAGAGGACAAAGAACATGTATTTTCATATGGGCACATGTCACCATACATGGTTTATAAATGCAACCTTCATATGTTTTATTTTAACAAAAAAACAACGGATATTGCAATTTCACATGTACTTCTCGAACTGTTTTTCATGCAACTATTTTATTTCTTGTTAGCACTAAAGCACTAGCAAAATATCACAACAGAACATATATCGACCTCGCCAGACAGGGAAAATAACACAACTTCATGTCGACTCATGGGTGCAGGGGATGAACACCGTAAAGAGGACAAAAAACAACAATAATCAAAAAAAAATAAAACTGCTCCAACTATCGACGCATGACCCCAACCTTGCAAAGACGAATAAAAAAAAAGAAAACATCAAGCACCAAACCAACGAGAAAACATGAACATTCCCAACTGCATTCCCAGGGCCCCAAAGCCCCAAAGCGTAAACCCGAGCCAAACAAACACAACCAGCAACCGATGAACCAATGAACAAGAAACAACCATCGAACCAATAAACAATATATGTATCTACAACGATTATGAAACTACAGTCGAAGCACAAAAGGAACCAAAAACATACGATGAGTGTGGTAGTAGAAATAAGAAAACATTCTTACATGCAAACTGCAAACACTTAACAACAAACAAAGAATAGAAAATGAAACTATGGCATGGAAATTTACTCTGAATGTATGAAAGGCAGAAGCGCAGGTCAAATTGTGAACCAAACAACAACAAACAACAACCGACAAACCAACGAAGAAGAAGCACTCACCAAACCAGTAAACAATGTATGTAGCTTCAACGATGATGAAATTGCATTGCAAAGCTAGAAGAAGGATGACACATACAATGCATATTCAACTGGCGGTGGACAACAATATTATGCAAAATCACTGCAACATTGTATGGAAAATTTCGAGGAAAAATGTATTCCGAGAAGCGTATTTAGATAAACATTTAAGGCTGTCAAGATGTCTAAGGACCTCGCGGTATGCAAACATTTAAGTTGTCAGGCCTGTTGGAGGACCTTGTGTCATGTAAACATTTAAGCTATCAGGCCTATTCAAGCACCTCAAAAAAAATGTCAATAGATTTTAATACAAATACATGCGGCAAGGACGTTATAAACTTTGGAATTATCGACCACTATAAAGCTTGGATATCTAAACATTTCAATATGATTAGTACAAATAAAAACATTGGGATTTATTCAGCTAGCAGAAAATGCTAAGATGAACATTCGAACTAATGTTAGCATTAATCCACCTTCAAGCAATACATAGGAAAAATATATGATTCAAAAAGATTGTATAGGATAAAAAAGTTTGCATATGTTACCATATAAAACATTGGGAATAGAGAAGCCGACAATAAGACCTCCAATCTATTATCCAATCAGATCAGTACATATATGGTACTTTTTGTTATATAAAAATCAATGTTTTTAGTTCCCTAGCTCCAACAATAGATATTATGCAAACATTTTTGGTCAAAGGACAAACTAATATGCAATCAATGAATTATCGATCGCTATAGTCCCTCTATGCCTACGACAGGGACTAATAAAAGGGTCTATTATATTATTTATATAATATATTATAAATACTTAATCCTAAAATTAAATATTACTTATTTTTTTTAAATAAAACAATTTATCATAATTTAAGAAAGACCAATTCTTAACCAATTAAAATAATTTTAGATTTTACCTCCACAAGTCTAACTAGTTAGGATGACCACTAGTTAGACTTTGATAGTGTGTGTCTTCTAATTTTACATCAATTTTTTCATTTTTGTCAGTATCTATTCTAAGGACTGATTTCCTTCAATCTTACCATTATCTAGATCTCCATTGAAGTAGTTCCATAACTCTTAACAAATGTAATCCTAGCTATGCATTTCATTTTTATAATACTAGTGTTATGTGAATCCTTGTATCATCCCTTCTAAGATATATGGAAATAGTACATCTTCAAAATCACATGCTTAGGAACCCTTGAACTTATATGGCAAGCTATTCAAAGTGGTTTAGTGAAATTGGATGCTATCATCTATTATATGTTTGGCCTTTAATATTTTAGAATCTACACATATAATATGACCTAAAATTATCTCATGGATAAAATGGATTTTCTTATAATTATAAATATGTTCTCATTCTATCTATTCCAATTGGTTCTTTAAAATGCTTTGTTTTTTCTCTTATTTTATGGGTGAATGGAAAATATTGAACTCATGCATGGGGATTCACAATCCATTGCCTTGGTCCACTTCGTTACGTCCTCCTTGCAGAAGCAAACCGATTGTCTCTATCTACGGTCATTTTCTCCATGAAGAAAATTTCAAGGTCTTCAAGAGAAGGTGTGCCTCCTTGAGAAGCCCCAGTGACTAGGCCTGGGCAAATATTTACCAAAAACTCCTCTTGCTTTCCAAGAAAGAGAGGTAGCCAACAATTTTAAGTTATGCCTCCCAAAGTGGATTGGAAGAGCTACAAATTCTCCCCGTCAAAGCAATTTTTGGTTGTTGTTTCAAAAACAAATTGGTGTTTCATGGGATATTCATTAGATTGAAGTAATTTCATCCTTGATCACATTAGAGAATGTGTGACATATTTGAATTTACCAACTTCATGTTCAACTACTACAACTCATTGAGTAGTTGCAACTTATGGAAGTTCATTGTCGTGGTCTTTTGGGCTTTTTCCATGCTTTGATTATGTATTATTCATGATTTAGATTTGATAGATCCTTTTGACAAAAGCATGTTGAATCTTATGAAACTATTGTTACCATATCACAATGGCAATGTCCAAGTCTCCACTTGAAGGAGTTAGCATATATATGTGGGATTCCTTTGTCATTAGGATCCACCATCTCATCATTACAATATATACAAATTGTTCACATCAAGGTATATCCTTTTGTTGCATATTCATAATAAATTGTGTTAGTAGCCCCATATTAACAAGGCTTGAACTTGGTGTTCAAGGGAATCATAAGTTTTATGGTATTTTAAGGGAAAACCATGACCAAGTTATCCCATGCAAATTTTAGTTCATCCAAGGTCTCCCAAAAATAACCTTATATTGTGTTCTATCTATTAGCAAGAACAAGAGCTCAAAAGCACATAATGTCTTGATTCCAAAACATTCAATACAAACTATTTATAACCTACTTGATTACCGCTAGGGTAGAATTTATACCAATATGTCACTTTTATATATGTATCAAATTGTGTTAAGTTATTCCCAACTCTTCCCAGTGAGGATTCAACATGATGCTTTCTTGGGCATTATGATTGAGAGTTGCATTCTTTGGAAATTTATCCCTCATGTGAATATGGGCTTGAAAGTTTTTGTTAATGAAAACATTGATTCTTTGCAATTTGACAAATCTCTGAATGCCATTTTCATCACCAAAATTTTATCAAGGATTTGATGATGGCATGCATGTGACATCCCCGCTATAATCCCTAGTTTAATTAATGCATAATGTAGATATGAAATGTGGCTATGGCCAAGCGATGTAATATGAAAATTGTATTTATGTTTGTAAATAAATAAAATGTGATACCAAATGTTGAGGGACATGGATAGAGATGGGGGATGAGTTTTCCACAAGAGAGAGGAGTGTATAAGAGGGGTCCTAGGGGAAATTAATTATGAGTATTAATTCAACCCAGATTTCTGAATTTTATTATCATTTGGGAAAACCTTCTATTTTATGGTTGAGTGTATGAGAGCTCAATTGTCACATACCCACTACGGAAATAAAAAAATTTCGCCGAATTCTCGAGGATCAGAATCTCTGAAATACCTACAGGGGTCTAGCGTAGGCTAGTTCCTTCCTTGTCCACCTCCATGTGATCGTGGGTCATGACCACAGGCCAAACAAGTATGGCATCCTTTCGCTCTTCGTGGCTCAGCGCTACCAGGGCGTTGAGTCTTTCGACTTTGCAAACCTCGAATGTCGAACTGTCGAAGAGGCTTCAATCAACAATTAGCCCCCTGGGTTATGCCTTGGTCCACAGGTCCTTTTCGGTATCTCCCTTGTGCGAATAGCACTAGGTGCAAGCTCCACCTTTCCCAAGCGACCGCAGCGCTATGACCAAGGCCTATTCCCAAAGGCGCTTGTCGCAACTCGCCATCTCACGAGTTCGTGAGTCAAAAATCCCGACTCTTCCTTCCCAATCTCGCGATACCCGAGATCACGAAATGGGTATAGCTCCTTTCTGTCAGCACCTTCCACGCGTGACCACTGGCTAGGCTAAACGCTAGCACCTCTCGCTACTCACCCCTTCACGAGTCGAAGGGTTGAGCACCTTTGCTCTTACTCCGTGAATCCCCGAGACGCGAGAAGTCAACAGAGCATTGAATCCTTTCTCCAGGCAATGCGTGTCCGCCTGTCAACCACGCGGGCCCCACCTTGTGGTTTTGCCACATGTTCCTCACTTGTGCCTCGGCTCTCGGCACTTTGCGACTTCTGATGTCGAGAAGAGGTCCACTCAACCTCTGAACCTCTGAGTGCACGATACGCGTGATAAGGCCCTGATCCAACAGTCCTCCCATTCCTGGATCCAACGGTTCAGATTTCTCTCCTCGCGATTTCACACTTCGCTACTTCATGAGTTGGAGCACCCAACACTTGTTCTCTCTTCTTGTGAAACCCTGAGATGCGAGATCCCAAACTCGGACCTCTTTGGGACTGCCCCGACCCTAACCGCCTTGCAACCCTGCAAGATCCAACGAATATCGATTGTTCACCACTTCTATCTCGAAGTGTCTCCACCGTCCCTACAGCTTCTCCCATGGCTTCTTCTACGTCTTCACTCCCTTGCAACTCAGTATGATCCAACGGACCACGAAATTTTGGCACTTCTCTACGAAGTCTCTCTATCGTCTGTTTCTTCTCTCTTCTGCGTGCGTCTGGACATACATTTTCGACGACCTAGATCTATTTTTCTCCAGCTGATCTAACGGAAATCGTAGCTCCTCCTTGATCATGTGCTTCTCTTCCTTCTCCTTGGAAGATTTCTTAAGTATCAAAGGTCTCGGCCTTTACTTCTCTTTTGCGATCTTTTGCACAAAATGGCACTATCCCTCCCGAGCTTCTCTTCTCTGGAACCGTGAAATATTTCCTCGACCTCATTGATTCCTACAGGGTCTGCGCACACGACAAGGTGCTACCTTTCCTCCTCAGATGGACGACTGCGATTTTCTCGCGACTTCGCCACTCGCGAAGTTGAAAGACTTCCCACTAGGACTTTCGATGTACGAATCCCCGATATAGGTGATTTCACAACACGTGTCCTCCCTCCAACGGACGGCTCAGGTCCTTTCACGACTTCACTGCTCGCAAGGGCTAGGCACTCACCTCTGTGAGTCCCAGTGCTTGAATCTCTGAAATGGATGATTCTGTGACACGCATCCTCCCGCAGATGGATGGCTCAAATCCCCTTTCACTATTTCGGGACTTCTGATGTCGAGTGCCCAGACTCTCGTCCTCCGGACTCCTGAAGTCTCGAATGCCAAAATCCCGATATGAACTCCTTCTCGGGACTTTCTCCCCTGTTTACGAGAGATTAAACCTCATGCATCTCCTGACGGATCCAACGGCTGTCGGGTTTTCTAACTAAGATCTGACGGTTCAGATCGGCCCCATGTTGTGCACTCTTCCACTTCTCCCTGGACGTGGAAAAACCAATGGTCCAGATACTCTCACGGACCTTGGGGATCTACGGTCCCGATTTCTTCGCCACTCATGTAACGCCCTTATTTCTGCCTCCAACCTAACGGTCGTGAATGACCGCAGATCTTCTGACAGGATCTCGTCCATCGATCGATACCTATCCCTATGTTGCTATTTTGGGATTTCAAAAGGATCATTCTTCCTCGTATAGGGTTACTAAGACTTGCGCCTTCAAATCCTTTTCCAGGTTCTTGATAAGCTTTCCAAGGAGGATATCTCTGTGGAGAGATCGATTCTGGGTATTCCTGGGGATGAATAGAGGTCTAGATTTCCCGAGAACAGACTCGAAGTCTGAATTAATTCAATATGCATATATATATATATATATATATATGTACAAATCTATCTATAAACGTAATCCATACATGGTCCTTCCAACAAAAGCATGCAACCACCATTTCTGATCAAATACCACACAAATAGTCTTATACTGAAGCCCTTCATGATTTCACAGCTTATGAGCATAAATGTCAGAATATGTATTTCCATATACAATATGAAAAACACTTATCAGAAAACACCAAAAGTTATGCAACTTCTGAGAGGGGTGCTCAGTTCCACCCAACCGTAGGCTCAACGACTCCCAAAGGATTTACCACTAGCCACCCCCAAGCTGAGACCACGATGCTGTGAGACTGCGTCTCGGTTTTCCAGTGACCGAGAATGAGGGTTACTGTCCCCCTTCTCTGCTATCACTCACTCTACATATCTCCAGAGTTCTTCCTCCTTCCCTCGCGTCTTCCCCCTTCTCGCTTCTCCCTCATGCCTTTTCCTCTTGCGAGGTTGCATGTGGTGCGATTTCCCTTGCATTGGTCAGGCCTGATGGCTCTACAAATGGGCGATTCACCCCCCCATCCCTCATTACTCATGAGGATCCATTTACTGACCAATCCTGGTGAGTCCTTTAATTCGGGGCCAGCGAGCCGCTCTTGGTTCTCCAGGCCAGTGAAGTCCAAATACAGTATTGGTTTCGGTGGAAGTTAACGCCACCTTTCTAGGTTCCTTTCACCACCTTTCTTCAGCCATCATGGTCTCTGTTTCAGCATATCCCCTCTCAGCAGTCCTGCAATATATATTCATAATATTATTCACATTCATTGACCTTTTTCACAAGGTCCATTCACATCACACATTCACATTTTTGAGTTTGCCATAGTTCTTGGCCAGTATAGTTATTTTTACAAACTGGGTGAAACATGGTGTTACAATTCCCTCCCCCTTAAAGGAACATCATCCTCGATGTTCTTATCTATCAACATGACATGCATGTACAGAAGTAAAAAAAATTGGATATGCATGTCTCATGGCATCCTCCATTTCCCACGTAGCCTCATCTGGGACAAAATGTCTCCACTGCACCTTGACCTGTGTAATGGTTCAGTTCTGGAGCAGGGTTTTCTTTTTGTCCAGTATGCACTGAGGTTCTGGTATAAATTCTCCCTCTGGTTCCACCTGGATCACAAACCAGTCAATTATATTATTAGCATCATGTACATATTTATTCAATAATGAAACATGGAAAACATTATGTGCTTTTACTGTGGGAGGAAGTGCTAGCCTATAGGTTACAGGTCCCACTCTATATAGAACCTCAAAGGGTCCACAATACCGAGGTGCC
>SNQJ01S0108775.1:68198-86587 GCA_010110895.2 Picea sitchensis
TTCTTAAATATAAATTCCCCGTTATATAAATAATAATTACATTAATCCATATAATCTTGCAGGTACTCAAACAAAGGGTAAATTTTCATGCCCAGTTTGTGGTCCTAGGATGAAATCACGTCGTTCAAAAAGTCTAGGAAAGGAGGTATTTAATGAGCATAGGTACTTTCTCCCTAAGAACCATAGGTATTGAACTACATAAAAACATATTTTCAATTTGAAAGAAGAGACTAGAATAAAACCACAAAGAATGACACCTCACCTATGGAAGTTGGAATATAATAGAATTAATCAAGGTAAGCATTTAGTCCATGTTTTTTCATATATATTAATGTTTTACAATTTTAATTTGTATTGAATTTTGTTTATTGTATCTAACAATTATTGTTGTAATCTCATTAATTATTTTTCATAAATATCATCAAGGCATTAATGTATATGGTATGTGGAGGGCTATATGGTATATCAATCCTTTGTGTATATTAGATAGTATCTTCCTAAATTAACAACAAAAATCATGAAGGTGCCTTGGATTTGGGATCTTAATTCCATTAAAATATTTGAAGGGGAGGTCTTGGTCAGAAAAGGTAGAATGAGGAAAGTGAAAGGTAATTAGATGGTAGAGATCTATAATCTTTTGCATTCATATTGATTTATCTCTATATTGTACTTATTTAAGTTTTATTCAGCTTCCATGATCAATTATTATTTAATATTTACTCTAATTACTATTTTTTGTTATTTTTTCATATAGTTGGTAGAGAGTGGGATGCACTACATTTATACATCGTAAAAAATCTTGATTTTGTGAAAGTATGGATAGACCGATGTAATATATAATGTAATGGTAGGTTATCATGGGAAGGGGTGGCTACTTTACTTAAAGAAGCTCATCGTAATCAAGATACCAATATTACTTAGAGGGAAATTGATTTAGCATATGGTTTAAAAGATAAACATGCAAGCATATTAACCACCCACATCATGTTTCAATTATTTTCCATTCTATTAATCTAGGTCATTGTGTGTTTCTTTTATAAAGTATTACTAAGTCTAAATATATGTTTATTCATTAACAAATATGCATTTTTTTTAATGTGTGGGGCATATTGCAATTGAAATACCACAAAGCTATGTGGTGCAATGGTCGTAAATTTCACATCAAAAAGTTGGATGATAAGAAGAAAACCTATAATTCTGGGATAAACTCAGTCTTTCGCGTCACTAATGTTTCCTCTAGAAGTGATAGGCATCCAACAATATCCAAAAATAGATACTATGTTTATTTTAATGATATAATCGAGTGTGACTTTAATCCCTTCAAGTTAGTTGTATTCGAGGTCAAATGGCACAGTTTACAAGTGAATGAACGTGATCTCAAAAGAATTATTATTGAGCATGCCAATTTATTTACCATGGCTAATACAAGGATGTTTGATCCGTGTACAAAAACTTATGCTCTTTCAAGCCAATGTGAGCAAGTATTTTATTCATAGATTCCAAGTAAAGCATCTTAGTTCGCTCCAACTCTGACAATGGATCTAGATTGTGAATATCACCATCGTTACTTCCCTTTGGGTCCCATTAGGGTTCAAAATGTTTGGAAAAACAAGGCATATCACTACTCTAATATTCATATAGTACCTTTATCCCAAATAATTCCATGGCTATGTTATAATAATTATTTTCCCTTATCCAGACAACTGATTTTGATGGGATTTCATGCTCAGATTCTGGGTACAAATCATCTCCTTGACCACTAGCTTTATTTGTGTAGATGGAGTTATTAAAATTAACAACTTCTATGAACAATACATCATATTTAACAACAAAAACAACATAATCATGATATGGTACATCATCAATGAGTGTCTCCCAAACATGTGTCTCAAACATGAGCTCAAAATTCTTTCTCCAATTGTCATGCAAATGATCGCCACATTTTTTTCCATTTTATGGGTCAACCACAATATCACCATATTCACCATTTATATCGGTATCATAAAATGAATGGTATCCAAAATTTGTAAAATAACACTTGTGCTTTCCTTGTCCCAGTGGCAGACCAATGGTCTCATCAAAAAATGCTCAGGCTCATACAATGATTTTTTGTCAGTGCTATCATACTCAGTGGGCCCTTCAAAAACAGTCTTTATGGAATAATAATTGTGATCATGACCTTCACGATCACCCCACCTCCTTTAGTAGTCATCATTATGAACTGGTGGTCCATGTAGGAACATTACATGTGATATGCCTTTATTTCACCTCCAAAATGAGCCCAGATCTAGGTGTGTATCAAGACTGCTAAGGCACTTTTCTTCTAGATCAGCAGTACTAGAACTATCATATTTAATTTTATCATCTTCACAATAATTATGATCTTCATCAAAGGATATGAATAAAGGGCCTCTCCTTGAATTGAAGAAGAAGAAATCAATAAGACTACCTACTGTGGTTACAAGTTCCCCATCGGAATAAAAAATGTGCATTACCTCCAACTTTGGCCTCTTCTCATTGATTTCACCATCTTCAAGCATATGGCCATCCATTCTAGAAACTCCCACATCCTCTTGGTTGTCATGGTGGTCTGTTGGGAAAATATATATCTCACATTCAACATGATAGTCATTATCATCTTGTTCTTTAACAACAACTGAGTCCGACAGTTGACTGGAAGTGAGCCTAGGTTATTTACAATCAATAATAATAGACATGTCTCATTTGTGAGCAAGGGTGGAATTTCCAAATTCTGAGCATATTTTCTCCTCTGTATAAATTGATTCTTCATTATTGTCTCAACAAGGTTGTTCATTGATTCCTAGAATCTTGGGTAATACTTTGTAATTTTGAGATGCACTATTGTTTTAAATTGGTTCTCCCTCGTGAAGTAAAATAGTCGTAAAATCCTTAAGTGACATAAATGTGCCTTCAACACCTTGGAATATTTCCATAAGTTGTTGTAATATATTTTCTTACTATATAGTCATTGGGGAGAGTGAAAAACATCGGGTTTCATCCCCCTAAAAGGTTAGTACAAGAAATCTAACTACTACATCCTCATGCTTAGCCCCTATGAGACAGTAAGCATCAAGAAAGGCTTGGATTTAGTCATATACGAACACAAATCCATCACCTATAAACTTGTGAACCTAAATTGCGCCATGATGTAATCATTGGACTTGGATTATCATAATATCCATAGAATCAAAGAGGAAACTAACTGTAACACCCTATTTCCCCCAGTCTGTAAATATAACTTTATTGGCCAGGAACTATGGAAAAATCAAAGGTGTGAATGTTTGATTTGATGGACCTTTGTATAAAAGGTCGATGAATGTAAATTCTATTATTTTAATAGATAATGGATACATGTTGCATGACTATTGTGAAGGGGATGTGATAAGAGAGACCATGATGGCTAATGAAAAGGTGGTGGAGGGGACCTAGCATGGTTGCATTAACCTCCATCGAACCAGTACCATGCTGGAATTAATTGCTCAGATCAAAACAACCCTATGACCCGAGAATGAATTATAGTCAGACTCATAGGTGGGAATACCTCCTCAAGATTAAATAAGGGGATGGGGTAGACTAACAATCTGTAAGGCTTACGGACCTGACCACAGACTGGGAATTTGAGCAACACACAATATTGTTGAGAAAGGAAAGAAAGGAAGTGTGATGTGGGTAGAGGACAACCTGCGAAGAGTGCAGAGAGGAGAGAAAAAATCTCTCAGTTCCAAGGAAGGATCGAAAGTGAAAAGTGAGTTCTGATCACAGAGAATAGAGACTAAGCCAGGAGAAGGAGAGTGACCTTCTTCCTTATCTACTCCTGTATTGGGAGAAGGAGAGTAACCTTCATCCCTAACGTTCGTTGAGCTGGAAGTAAGAGATTGAATATTAAATCATCGTGGCCTAATCTTGAGGGCGGCTAGTGATAAATCCATTGGGAGTGACTTCGCCTATGGTTTGGTGGAAACGAGCACCCCTCTCAGCAGTCACATCACGCCTTATGGTTCTGATAAGTGTTTTTATGCCTTGTTCTTTGAATTGGAAATAATGGATGCAAGATTTTATTTATATGCCTATAAATGGTTTCTGTATTGAATGATTAAGTTAAGAGTATGCGTTCGTTCCTTGAGAACTTCTACATCTGCTTGATTTCCTTATGCTATAGTTTAATTCCTTGAAATCACTTTCCCAGGGAATTTCATCACCTTCCTAGAGTCAAGTGAGTACTTCCCTGATTGCAGAGGTTGAACCCCGCAATCACTACGAGGATGAATCTTATTAATATCAAGAGAGGTAGTGCATGTATGCATTGAGTCTCTACAAGATGGGTGGATATCGAGACCATATTAATTTTTAGAGTTGAGTAATGAACATAAGGGGTGTGCGAAAGAATCCTTCCAAGCATTACATTCAAGACAAAGAGAGAAAAACTAATAAACCTTTCAGAGCCAACAAAGCTCAGGAAGAATAACAAGGTTCAAGTGTCAAAAGGGAATATCCTTTCGTTTGGAAGATGAACGGACGAGACCCGGTCGGGGGAATCCAAGGTATGTTGTGATCATTATATTTGAAGAAGGGGCACAGGCATTAACACCTCGACTCCTTCAGTCTTTGCAAGTTAGATGAATGATTGGTAATAATCATGAAGGGGACAGATCCTCTGAAACCCGAAGTTGTGATGTAATCTAGACTGTTGGATCGAGGAAGGTCATGGACCGTCGATCTGACACAAGTGGATTAATGCAAGGAGTGCATGGGAATTTGAAATACTTTAAGGATCAACCTCAAAAGGGATAACACTTTTCATAAGTGTTGACGAGATCCAAGAGTAGGACTCGTGGGAGGAACAAAGGCTTGAAACCTTTGAAGACTGATAAATATTCTAAGTCAGAAGAAATCAAAAGCTCAAGAGAGAGAGCGACAGTGGTCATTGGATCATAGAGCAAAGGATCAACAACCATCTGATCTGTGTAAGGTGCATAAGCCTTAATGCTTCGCACACATAAGAGAGAGAACCTATCAAGGCTTGAAACTTGAGATTCCAAAAGTGTGAAGATCCGGAGAACCGAAACTAATATAGACCATTAGATCCAGAAGGGTATGTGTCGATGGGTTGTGAGATCCAGAGGAAGGAAAAAGGGTAAAAGGTTGAAATTCCTGAAGCCCAAATAGCCAAAGAACCGTGAGCCATTGATCTCCAAGGGGACACTTTTCAACAGATCGTGAGCTCCAGGAAAATTGTAGTGGGTTTTCAGTTTGAGAACTGAGATTGTCGAATACCAAAGACTCGAAGATCCAAAGTGAATCTGGATAGATAGATCTAAGGGAGACGTGGCGTGAATATGTGAGTTTCGGGTAAAGACTCGAAGTGATCCTTGATCATCATATCAGGAGGACATGCATCATTGGACCCCATCCTTCAGATAAAATCCATTTGGAAAAGGGCGAGGTTTGATATTTGAGATCTCAGAAGTCCGAAGACCCGGAGGAGATCTCGACCATTGTTCGAGAAGAGGGTCATAGGATCGTTGATCCGAGTTGAAAGGTCAAACACCCAAAGTTAAGGCAAGGTCGTTTATTGGAGGACATGTGTCCACATATCGTCAACTCCGAAAGATTGAAGTACGGAAGAAAGCAGGGTTTGAGACTTCAAAACCTCGAGGTCCGGAATCATGAAGGTGATATCGACCATTGATTTAAGAAGGGAAGATCTGGTCCATAGATTTGAAAGGTGCAGATATGAACCGTCAGTTTAGACAATATCGTCAAGATCATGAGATCGACAATCCCGTATCATTTCTTGGCCAAAACATGCTCAGGTCTTAATTTTCCCTAAGCATGCTGCAATTGAAACCACGGTATCGCCAAAGGCATACACGGTTATTTGTATTGAATTGTGGGGCGAAAATCGATTTGGTTTGAAACCACCCTTGGACGCACCCGCAATCACATACCTTTCAAGAGGTCATAGCCCAAGGCCATATAAAGGAGGGGGTTAACAAAAAAGGATTTGGTGCCTGAAATTCAATATTTTGTCAGCACGTAGACAGAGGTCGCAGGTACCCTTAGACCTGCACCAGGTAGCCAAAAACGTTTTGTGTTTAATTAAAGAACGAGACCATGAAGGTCTCAGAGAGTCATTTGGATTTAGAATCGGATATCCTTGACCGGAAGGCCGAGATGGTTTCTCGACTGTCCAAATTACAACCCTTTAAGAGAGAGGATTTATTCCTGTAAGAAGGACGAAATTTTTATTTTATTTTTAGCATCGTCGTGGGTATGTTATGAATTGGTATCAGAGAATGGTTACAACACTTGACTTGCTTGGGCTCATGGACAAGTAGCTTAAAAACTCTATTTGGAGTACTTTTAAAAGAGTGACCCTCTACCTTACCTCTTTCTTAAAAGGTCTGGTTAAAAATGTTATCAGAGAAAAGAATGAAACTTTCTACTGTGTGTGTGCATTTAAGAAATTGAACCGTGTATTGTTCATGAACTAATATATTGTTAGCTAACAATAAGTGTTTTTGTCAACACTCGAGCAATCAGTAAATCATGGTAAAAACTTCAAGACTAAAGGATGGTGGTGTGGCATGAAGTGGGGGATAGCTCCCACAATAGAGATGAAAAATCGGACAAAAGTAGGGCGGTGGAAACCCCTCCAAATCTAGCTAAAACTGTAAGGAGCCTCAGGGACGAATTATAAAGTTGCAAGGCTAACAATGAGAGATTGATAAAGGAGCAAGAAAAACAAACATAAATTAATGCAGTCTTGCTGCAGAGATTGTCCGACATACAGAGGCAACTATAAAATGAACCCACAACCAATCATGTGGGATGATGGCATAAGAAGAGAAGTCAAAGTCCACCTGAGATCCGAAAGCATGAATCCATAAGTGACCACACTAGGATAAGGGCCTCGAAGAAGGCCCAACTTGGAGGCAGGGGACACTCATCGAGAGAGTACTCTGGAAAGGAAGCTGACAACTCCGAAGGATATTCTAGTAGAAGGGTCGAATCACATTCTCAAAGGAAAGGAAAGAAGCAGAAGCATTGCAAAACCCATGGTCCTGAAGAGTTCAAGAAAGCCAAACCACCCTCTTTCAATGGAGATATTAAGAAGGGAGAAGAGGCAGAAGCTTGGATGCTTGGTTTAAATAAGTACTTCAGAGTCCATGATTACTCTTAAAACTTGAAGGCTCGAATAACCATCTTCAACCTAAATGGAAAGGCCTCCATATGGTGGGAAGACCTTAGGAATGTGAAAGGATTCCATGAGAAGGACTTGTCATGGAAACAGTTTGATAAATACTTCAGGAAGCAGTATCTGTCAGAAAAATACATGGATGGGAAGACTAAGGAATTCTATGAGCTCACATTGGGGCAGCTCACCATAGATGAATTTGTCAATAAATTCCTTGAACTACTGAGGTATGTACCCTACATAAAAGATGAAAAGGTAAAAATGTGGCGGTTCATTAGTGGGTTACCTCAGACCTACCGGGACAGGATTGACTTCGATGAACCAAATACCTTAGAGGAAGTTATCTGAAAGGCAAGGTATTGTTATGAACATTTTGGGAGTAAGACCAGACCTCACGAGGAGTGGAAGAAGAGGAGTAGTTCAGGATTCCAGAAGAAGGGGTTTAAATCCTCAATATTTAAGAACTATGGAAAAGATTCTAGAAGGATCCTTCCTACTAGAAGTGTATATCAGCAAAATTTCCCCTCTCAAAGTGGAAATAAACCTTTTAAGACAGTCTTAGAAAAGACCGACAACCTAAAGAAGGAACCCTTAAAATGTTGGGGTTGTGGAGAAGATCATCGATTGAGGGATTGCCCACACAGACAACAGAACAATAAGAGAGTCTGCAATATCCAAGAAGCTACCACCACCAATGATGTGGCTAGGAGCATGCCATGAATCTATGCAGCCTTGGACAATAATCAATCCAACCACCAAGCTTCGGTTGTGAAGATGGAAGGTATGATCAACAACCATCTAGTTTCTATTTTAATTGACCCGGATTCTAATTTGAGTTATGTGCCCCCTCAAACTATTGATAAGTGTAAACTGCAACCAAATAGACATGTTAAACTGTGGTTGGTGCGATTAGCCACTGGGACCAAAAGAAAGGTGGAAAAGGTCATACCAGCCTGTCAATTCATCATCGGTAGATTGCCTACCTGAGCGACCCTTACCATACTTCCCCTAGGATCTTATGACTTATTGATTGGTATGGATTGGTTGGCTACTTATAAAACTAAATTGGATTGTTATCATATAACTTTAGAATGTGTAAATGAATAAGGGAGAAAAATGACCCTCCAAGGGATTCAGAAGCTTGTCTCAGTGAGAAAAATATCAGTCCTTCAAATGAAAAGTATTGCAGAAAGGGGTGTTCCTTATATGCCATACAGGTACTGGAATCTATTGAGAATGAAAAACCAAACCTAGAGGACCACCCCATATTAAGAGAATACAAGGACGTGTTACCGGAAGAGGTACCAGGTCTACCTCCGAGAAGGGATATCGACTTCTCGATAAAACTTACACCAGGAGTGGTACCATCATCTAGAAAACCATATAGAATGAGCACACCATAGTTGGTTGATCTCAAGCTACAACTAAAGGAGATGATGGACACATGCTACATCCAACCCAGTGTATCTCTGTGGGGAGCACCCGTCTTGTTTGTGAAAAATAAAGATGGCACACTCCGAGTGTGCATAGATTACAAACAACTCAATAAGACAACCATAAAGAACAAGCACCCCTTACCAAGAATCGATGACATGTTCGACCAATTAGGAGGTGCTTCCATATTCTCGAAGATCAACTTAAGGTCTGGATACCACCAAGTTCAGATTAAGGATGAAGACATCTGCAAAACAGCCTTCAGGACAAGGTATGGTTACTATGAATTTGTGATGGTGCCATTTGCGTTAACCAATGCCCCCGCCACTTTTATGTGCTTGATGAATAATGTACTCAGTAAATTTCTGGAAAAATTTGTATTGGCTTTCATTGATGATATCCTAATCTACTCCAATAACAGGGAGGAGCACGAAGAACATTTTGGACTCATAGTTCAAGTACTAAGAGAGCATCAGCTCTACGCTAAGTTTAGCAAGTGTGATTTCTTTCAGAAGAAAGTCCATTACTTAGGCCATGTCATATCTAAGGAAGGGGTGGCAGTGGACCCCAATAAGATCAGATCTATTATGGAATGGCCTACCCCAAAGGATGTATCAAACATTAGATCCTTCATGGGCTTAGCAGGATACTATATAAGGTTCATAAAATGGATTTCCAAGATTGGTTGTCCAATCACTGCCCTTCAGAAAAAGGGGATCAAATTCATTTGGACCTCAAAATGTGAAGAAAGATTTCAAGAACTGAAATACCTCTTGACCCATGCACCCATGATGAATATTGCAGACTCGGATAATGATTTCCTCGTGTGTATAGATGCCTACAAGGAAAGACTCAGAGGAGTTCTTATGCAAGAGGGACATGTAATTTGCTACATGTTCCACAAATTAAATGAGCATGAGATCAATTATGTGACCCATGACCTAGAGTTGGCTGCCATAGTACATTCTTTAAAAATGTGGAGGCACTACCTCCTCGGAAGGATATTTGTTCTTATGACAAACCATTGTGGGTTGAGTCACCTATTTGATCAACCAAATCTCAATGCCAGGAAATATAAGTGGATGTCTCTTCTTAGTGAGTTTGATTTCGAAATCAAACACATCAAAGGAAAGGAAAATAGAGTGATTGATTCCCTTAGTAGAAGTATAAAATGATTCATCTGGCAGCATTAAGCACCTGTGAAACTTATGTTAGGGAAAGAGTCATAAATGCACAAGAGGCAGATGCATTCTTCAAGACTGTGACCTCGTACCTAAGACAAGAGCCTGCAAGGCTAAAGTGCGAAGGCTACCAAATTATCGAAGAAGGGCTATTGACTTACAAAAATAGATTGTATATTCCAAACTGTGATGACTTGAAGAGTTTCATAATGGATGAACTGCATAAGAGACCATATATTGGTCACCCAGGATATCAGAAGATGATCATGGCCACTAGGAAACAATTCTATTGGCCTGGGTTGAAGAAAGACATAGCTAACTATCTAGCTAAGTGACTAGAATTCTAGCAAGTTAAGGCAGAACATCAACATCCAGCAGGATTTTTATAGCCCCTACTAATCCCATAATGGAAATGGGAAACTATCTCCATGGATTTCATCACCGGATTACCAAATTCGACCAAGAAAAATGATGCCATCATGGTCATGGTGGAAAAACTGAGTAAGTCTGCCCGTTTCATCCCTATCAAGTTAACTTGCAAGGCAATAGATATTGCCAACATCATCATAAAGGAGATATTCCTATTGCATGGCATGCCCAAAGAAATTGCATCTAACAGAGATACCAAATTTACTTCAAACTTTTGGAAATCCCTAATGGTCGGTTTCGAGACTAAATTTTTGTTCATCACAACCCATCACCCTCAAACTGATGGAAAGACCGAAAGAGTGAACCAAATATTAGAAGACATGTTAAGGATGCATGTAATGCATCAACCTAAGAAGTGGGAAGACTACCTACCGTTGGTAGAGTTTTCCTACAACAACAGTTATCAAGAATCCTTGAACATGAGTCCTTTTGAAGTCCTCTATGGTAGAAAATGAAATATTTCAATCACGTGGAATAATCTAGTGGATAGAATTACTATCGGACATGACATGCTGAAAGAGATGGAACAGAAAGTGATCCAGATAAAATAAAATCTGAATATTGCTCAGGATAGATAGAAAAGTTATGCCGACAGGAAAAGAACTGTCTGAGAGTTCAATATAGGAGACCATGTCTATCTCAAATTTAGGCCCAGGAAGAGTTCCTTGAGAATGGGAGTCTGTGCCAAATTGGCACCTCGGTATTGTGGACCCTTTGAATTCTTAGATAGAGTGGGACCTGTAGACTATATGCTAGCACTTCCTCCCACTGTAAAGGCACATAATGTTTTTCATGTTTCATTATTGAAGAAATATGTGCATGATGCTAATCATATAATTGACTGGTATGTGATCCAGGTGGATTCAGAGGGATAATTCTTGCCATAACCTCAATGCATATTAGACAAGAAGGAAACCTTACTTAGGAACCGAACCATTGCACAGGTCAAAGTGAAATGGAAACACTTTGGCCCATATGAGTCTATGTTGGAAATGGAAGATGCCATGAGACATGCATATCCGATTTTGTTTACTTCTGTACATAAATATCATGTTGATATATAGAACATCAAGGATGATGATTCCTTTAAGGGGGAGGGAATTTTAACACCTTGTTTCCCCCAATCTGTAAATATAACTTTATTGGTCAAGAACTATGGAAAACTCAAAGGTGTGAATGTTTGATTTGATGGACCTTTGTATAAAAGGTCGATGAATGTAAATTATGTTATTTTAATGGATAATGGATACGTGTTGCATGACTATTGTGAAGGGGATGTGCTAAGAGAGACCATGATGGATAATGAAAAGGTGGTGGAGGGGACCCATAATGGTTGTGTTAACCTCCACCGAACCAGTACCATGCTGGAATCAATTGCTCAGATCTAGAAAAACCCTCTGACCCAGGAATGAATTACATTCAGACTGGTAGGTGAGAAGACCTCCTCAAGATTTAATGAGGGGATGGGGCAGACTGCCCATCTGTAAGGCTTCCGGACCTGACCACAGACTGGGAATTCGAGCCACAGGAAATCTTACTGAGGAAGGAAAGAAAGGAAGAATGGTATGGGTAGAGGACAACCTGCGAAGAGTGCAGAGAGGAGAGAAAAAATATCTTGGGTCCGAGGAAGGATTGAAAGTGAAAAGCAAGTTCTGATCACAAAGAATAGAGACTGAGCCAGGAGAAGGAGAGTAACCTTTGTCCTTATCTATTCCTGTATTGGGAGAAGGAGAGTAACCTTCATCCCTAACTTATGTTGAGATGGAAGTAAGATATTGAATCTCAAATCATCGTTGCCTAAGCTCGGGGGTGGCCAGTGATAAATCCATTGGGAGTGACTGAGCCTATGGTTGGGTGGAAACGAGCACCCCTCTCAGCAGTCACATCACGCCTTATGGTTTTGATAAGTGTTTTTATGCCTTGTGATTTGAATTCGAAATAATTGATGCAAGCTTGTATTTATATGCCTATAAATGGTTTATGTAGTGAATGATTAAGTTAAGAGTATGTGTTTGTTCATTGAGAACTTCTACATATGCGTGATTTCTTTGTGCTCTAGTTTAATTCCTCGAAAGAACTTTCTGAGGGAATTTCATCACCGTCCTAGAGTTGAGCGAGTACTTCCATGATTGCGGAGGTTGAAACCCGCAATAACTATGAGGATGGAGCTTATTAATCTTAGGAGAGGTAGTGCATGTATGAATCGAGTCTCTACAAGATGGGCAGAGACCGATACCATCTTAATTTCTAGATTTGAGTAATGAACGTAAGGGGTGCATGGAAGAATCCTTCCAAGCATTATGTTCAATAGAAAGAGCACAAAAATCTTAAGCCTTTCAAAGCCAACAAATCTCAAGACGAATAGCGAGTTTCAAGTGTCGAAAGGGAATGTCCTTTTGTTTGGAAGATGAACAGACGAGACCTGTTCAGTAGAATCCAAGGTCTCTTGCAACCGTTAGATTTGAAGAAGGGGTGCGGGAGTTAACATCTCGACTTCTTCAATCTTCCCAAGTTCAACAAATGATTGGTAATCATCGTGAATGGGTTGAATCCTATGAAACCCAATGTTGCGATGTAATCTGGATCGTTGGATCGAGGAAGGTCGTGTTCCATCGATCTGACGCGAGCGTATTAACACAAGGAGTGCGTGGGAATTTGAAATCCTTTAAGGATCAAGCTCAGAAGGGATAACACTTTTCATAAGTGTTGATGAGATCCAAGAGTAGGACTCATGTGAGGAACAAAGGTTTGAAACCTTTGAAGATTGATAAATCTTCTGAGTCAGAAGAAATCAGAAGCTCAGGAGAGAGAGAGACAGTGGTCATTGGATCATAGAGAAAAGGATCAACAACCATCTGATCTATGTAAGGTGCACAAGCCTTAACACTTCGCGTGCACATGAGAGAGAACCTATCAAGGCTTGAAACTTGAGATTCCTGAAGCGCGAAGAGTCGGAGAACCAAAATGAATCTGGACCGTGAGATCTAGAAGGGTACGTGTCGATGGGTCGTGAGATCCAGAGGAAGGAAAAAAGGTGAAAGCTTGAAATTATTGAAGCCTTAATAGTCGAAGAACCATGAGTCACGATATACAAGGGGACACTTGTCAACAGATCGCGAGATTTGGGAAATTTGTAGTGGGTTTTCAGTTTGAGAACTGAGATTTCCGAATCCCAAAGACCCAAATATCTAAAGTGAATCTAGATTTCCAGATCTAAGGGAGACATGGCATGAATCCATGAACTCCGGGTAAAGTCCTGAAGTGACTCAGAGCCGTCGGATCAAGGGAGACGTGGCATAGATCTATGAGTTCTAGGTAAATACCCGAAGTGATCCTCGATCATCATATCAGGAGGACACGCGTCAGTGTATTCCAACCTTTGGATAAAATCCATTTGGAAAAGGGTGAGGTTTGAGCTTTTAGATCTCATAAGTCCAAAGACCCGGAGGAGATCTCGACCGTTGTTCGAGAAGAGGGTCGTAGGATCATTGATATGAGTTGAAAGGTCAAACACCCGAAGTGAAGGCAAGGTCATTTATTGGAGGACAAGTTTCTGCAAATCATTAATTCTGAAATATTGAAGTACGGAAGAAAGCAGGGTTTGAGACTTCAAAACCCCGAAGTCCAGAATCACGAAGGTGATCTTGACCGTTGATTTAAGAAGGACAGATATGGTTCGTAGATTTGAAAGACACGGATCTAAACCGTCAGTTCAGACAATATCGTCAAGATCACGAGATCGACAATCCTGTAGCATTGCGGGGCCAAAACATGCTCGGGTCTTAATTTTCCTCGAGTGGGATGCAATTGAAACCACAGTATCGCCAAAGGAATACGTGGTGCTTTGTAGTGAATTGTCAGGCGAAAATAAGGTTGGTTTGAAACCACCCTTGGATGTGCCCGCAATCACATACCTTCCAAGAGGTCATAGCCCAGGGCCATATAAAGGAGGGGGTTAATGAAAAAGGAGTTGGCACCCAAAATTCAATATTTCATCTGCGCGCAAACAAAGGTCACGAGTACCCTTAGACCTGCACCAGGTAGTCAAAAAAGTTATGTGTTTAATTACAGAACGAGACCATCAAGGTCTCAGAGAGTCATTTGGATTTAGAATCAGACATCCTTGACCAGAAGGCTGGGTTGGTTTCCCAACTGTCCAAATTAGAACCCTTTAAGAGAGAGGATTTATTCCTGTAAGGAGGATGAAAGTTTTATTTTATTTTTAGCACCGTTGTGGGTATATTACACTAACCTTGGACATTTTTTCTCAAAGGGAGAAAAGACACCACAACAAGAATTTCTACTTATGGATTGATCAAGTATGTTCTCCTTGCTATGGTTGAGCCAAACATGTTCTTTTGCTTGGATGAGTCGTGGTTTCATAGGTTTAAAATAACCTATTTTCCTAGGATAGTTGCATAATGTCCAACAATGGTTTGAGAATTGGTTTGTAAGAGATTCCCTTGTCATATCATGGCCTTCAACTTGGAGATGGTTTTTTAAGATGCAAGCCTATATATTTCTATGTGAAAATTCCTCTAGAGGCATATATGAAAACTTATTAAAATAAAATTTCAATTGCAACTTATGTGAATGTCTTTTTATGTACTTTTATACTTATGAAAATATGGTTGATTTTGATCTTTAATATTGTTCGAATAATGTGAATGTTGTTATTGTTTTCTTTCATGGTTTACATATTTAACTATGATTTATTATCTCTTAGATATGTGATCTTGTTTATTGTGGTGATCTATGCTTAATTCCTTATTGAATGAACTCCTATGCACTTTAAAGGCTATGCGAATATTTTATGTTCTGTGTTTTAATGGATATTACCACTCTGCTAAAATATTGATGAAGAGCCTTTGATGATTGGATATTAGAGATGATCAACGTGGATTGAGGTCACTTGGTACCACATCCTGAGGAGAAGGGTCTTGGTAAGTAGCAAAGTTGGATCAGACCATATAAGAGCTTCAGATCAAAGTTTGATAATTCAAAGGAGACATAAGTTCCTTGTTTCCTTGATGGTGAAAAGGAGCATATAATAGCTTCACATCAAAGTTTGATGGTGCAAAGGAGACATATGTGCCTTGTTTCCTTGATGGTGCAAAGGACACAAAATTTCCTTGTTTCCTTGATGGTGAAAAGGAGGGCACTGAGTACATGACACTACTATGGAATAAATTATAGGAAATCAACATTTTCATAACTTAACTGCATAAAAACATGTGCATCAAGAAGGAATGTCCTCTTTCACTCATTAAAACCATTTATTTCACATAGAGGTGGCTAACTAGCAAATTTTCATTGTTGGGACATTGGAATTTAGATATGGACACTATAAATATGTCAACATGCAATGCAAACAATGAACTTTAATAGCTCAGTTGTCACAAGGAGACAGATACTTGCAAAATTTTGACCACAAATTCATCAACTTGGAGTACATAGAAAGCAACACAAACTGGAGTTCATAGAAAGAAACACAAACTGGTTTTACAAACACCATATTTGAACCACAATTGAATTGGAAAGATGGAAATTAAAATGAAATTTGGCTCAACAACCCCGACATGCCCTTTCAATATGGTATCCTCTACACTCTTGTCCTAGTATTTCGCAAAGGCCCAAGCCATATGGAATTGGCTATTCATTTTATTTACCCTCCAAAAGGGAAAAGGACCGATCCAACAATGTAAGGCCCCATCCACCTTCTCCTTTATGACCGCTTTTATGAATCATCATTGTTAGTTTCAATGATCCTACAGGCCTTTTGTCGAATGCATATATATATTTTTTTAAATTATAGACATTCATCGAACCATCAACGACCCAATTCGTCGATCGTTCGACTAACATGGATTTTTCCTCCTCAGACAAAAACATCGGACATACAACCTTTTCATCTGTAAATCATCGATCTTGTGATGGAAATTTGATGATATATTGTGAAAGATACATTGAAGGTTTTTCATTGGTTCGTCACTAGAACGATATCCCGAAGACAATGTACCATGAAACATTCATCGTTAATTAGTCTCTCATACAAAGGTCAAATGTCGATATTTCGACGTACTAACGATGACCATTGGGGGATGTGATTGTGATGAACTACCAAGGAAAATCCATCGATAATTGGTCGCTCTTGTGATAAAAAATCATCGATCATCTGACAAAAACATGATGAATTTGGGACAAACTGATTGGGGCACGTTAGTTACTCTTACGATGAATCAATTTGTCGATATTATGGGACACCCTTGAATGTCGTAATTGCGATGAAGGTGATGTGAAGAAAAAATGATTGTTTCCTTCATTGTACTTGTGACATTGTGGCGACGACAATGCATCAGTAAATCGTCGAAAAATGGGCCCAATGTACTAGTTAAATATTGGCTAAGTGTTAGAGTACTGCTAGGATATTTTAAAGGGCATGGTTGGACATGTGCCTATTATTGAATGAATTTAGTCGAGTAGGAATTTTTTGCATTAGAAATATTGTAGCTTGAGGTGAAGTTATGGGAAAACCTTAAGTGAAAAGATGTAGTATGGTTGTAGTAGGAACAAGTTGGCCAAGCCCCTTAAAGGAAGGTAAGGTAGTGTTGCATGACCTCTGGTGTGGAAATAGACTCAAGAGAAATTCAATTTTGCAAATAAAAATTATGGTAGATTGTAGGCATGTGACACCAACCTTCTATTATTAAGGAATATCAATGCTTGTCAAGCTTAAAATATTCTCAATATAGTTCAAAGGCCACTCAAGCTTCACTAGAAGAAGTGTTCACCCCTTTTTTTCTTTAACAAGGTGTAGGTACTTTTGCTAATAACTTTGATTAAAAATTACAATGAATAAATAATAATTTTTCTTCAGATTCTCTTTAGATGTTTTGGATGTCTTGCTAAGTCCTTATGAGCTTCCATATTTTCTTGTCTAACCTTGTATTTTCTATACATTTATCTCCTTAAAGTATGTACACCCTTGGATCATGCAATTTTCCCACTCTTATAAGGTATAAAGGATTGCTAGCAGTTTGATTGCATTTTCTCTTTGGATAAAGAATTCATATCATATTGTACATCAATGAATGGTTATGTTGGTATGATCTATTCCCCTTCCATGGTTTGGTTTGGTTAATCTTTCATTTATCATGGTGGTAGAGGCATATCTGGTATTATTATAAGTATCCTCTATGTTTTAATTTCTTCTGGGACCATGCCAAGGATACTTATGTTTATGCCTCATGCATTTATGATTTGAGTTAATATTAGAGTTCCTAACCAACCAAATCCTCATTCAATAACTATGCATTCCTATAGTTCGACCCAAGGGATATATTTTGAGGCTATCTTTATGACCTTACATGGATATGATTTTCAACCTTCCATGTCTATCCATATAGATGCATACTTGGTATTCTTCAAAGTATGTTCTAAGCTTTAATTTCTCATGTAACCATGGGCATAGTTATGTGGATGCCTCATGCTTATATGCATCGAGTTAAAATTAGAGTTCCTAACGAACCAAATCCTCATTACATAATTATGTATTCATATAGCTTAACCTAAGTGATATATTTTAAGCGTTGAGTTAACATTAGAGTTCATAAACAACCAAATTCTCATTCCATAACTGTTATCACTGAAATTTCGTCCACACAGGGCGACAAGAACTCCGCATCATCAACACAACAATGAAGTCATTCATGGCACAGAATGAAGTTTACAGCATTCCAGAAGGGTCAAAAACTATACAAAAATTGAAAGACACTTCACATTAGTAAGGTGCGCGCGTATGCGCGGGATAAGAACGTGTTGTGCGCGCTTAAGCGCCCGACGCGCGACTGTCCACATAAAAAGCCGCGCATCTGCTAATACGGCGCATTAAATGCTTAAGTCGGCCTCCCGATCGCCAATGGACCTTCCACCGAGATGATTTGACATCCAAATCAGGGTCGGTTCTGCAAATGCGGTGAATTAATGGCTTAAGTGAACCCTAAACAACACTGTGTTTACACCGGAAGCTAGTTACGTGACCGCCTGGAAAATGTTATAAATATCAGTGAAGGCTCGTTGTTTCAGCAGAGAATTCCATGCAAAGTTACGCTGTCCAGATTCAGAGC